>BMAO01033553.1:0-12814 GCA_019973975.1 Trichonephila clavata
ATACGCACTTATGGCACCAGGATTGGCTAAAAATATCCCCTCTCTATTCAATGACTCAGCGTTACCCAACCAAACATAGCATAAACGTGTTTCTGTTTTTGTTAATAAAATATAATTTATCTTGGTGAAAGAAAAATGAATCCAAGACTCACCTCTACAGTTAGATATTCTAAACAAAATCCAGATCACATCCGTCTAAACAGTCAGATTAAACACTAAAAGAACACATATCTCTTTCTGAGACAACTTCGTATGTAATCCAGCGTTTCGAATTTCATAAACGGTTTTGAAACGAACACTTGAAAAGCACCCGCTCGGATCTCTTCAAGTTGATCCTCAGCTTCGTTTGGGAGATTAGTGCGCATGCGTCAACATCTTGACGTCCTGGAAAGGATTCTGCTGCAAATGCAAAGTCACTCGTTTGTTTAGATAACGGGTCTCGATGTTTATGCGGTAAATTTAAACTCGCAAATGCACATTTCCGGTTTTCCTGCCAATTTGAGAACCTATTAGTCACTTGCCTTTTGATTTTTGGTTCTTTAAAAGGGTTAAGTACACTAGATCGTTACTTTCATTCAATAATATTCATTTTAAATACATGCATTATTTTTTCCAGTTATATTATATATATATTATATATATATATTATATATTACATGGTTTCTTTGAAATAGCCATTTCAACTTTATTTGTTTTCTTCAAATATTTCATAAACTACGGGAAAAAATTAAATTCCGTAATTATGAATCAGAGTTATATGTTATATTAACATCGCACTATAAAGCTGCACGAGAGTTATTGGCGACGGACCTAGTAATTTTGAACCATGGTCAAGTGAGGACGATACCTGGGCTGGCACGCCCCTCTCTCCTAGCTTCCACACCACACCACCGGAGGATTTTGAGCTTTGACAGATTTAACGTGCTACGGCCTGCTCTATACGGCGGTTCTTCAGAGGCACCAGGCCCGAATTCACTCCTTTGACAACCAGGCTACCACGGCCTCCCGTAATTATGAAAAAATATTGATAAGTGATTTTAAAGCAGATTTCGTATCAAAGGAATATGGATTTTGTTGTGATTTTAATATTTTTAGTATTTAAAAATTAACAACAGAAGACATTTAGGAATGTTTTATTAATGAAAAATGTTTTTAAAATGAGTAAAAATAAATAAAAATAATTTTTAAAAAAATCATTTACTCTGTATATAGATTGTTATTTAAGTAACACTAATATAGTTTTAAAACAATTTACTTAACTTCATTTTGTAAGCTAAATATTACAAGGAATAAATTAGTAAACAATACAGGACCAAAACTGTTCAAAGACTCAAAGCTCTAGGTTAGCGTTGGTGAAGATTTGGAGTGGAGTGTCAACTCTGGTGTTTCTCGTCAGTTTGTCTCAGCTCAATGTTGCGAGTTCCATTACCAATCAAGTTCTCATCTTTCATTAACTAAAGAACAGGCTAAAAAGGACCACAATGATTCTTCAGAATCATTATTCAAAATGAACGAAAAGCATTCACCATAACAGATGAATAAAAAATAATTTGAATAGAATTCCTAAGCGTAACTAAACTCATCAAGAACTGAAAGGAAGCTTGATAAACTCAAGTATTTGCATAAAAATACAAACGGAAAAGTATTAAAATCAGCATATCCAAAAAAATTCCACACGTAAAGATTTGTTACTCTAGGAATAAGTATTTCTGAAAGGATTGCCATGCTTTTCCGCGACTTCTTTTCAATACTAATTTATTTTAAACTCCTCTTTGCTTAGGTGTTAACTTCACACGAAAAGTTATAAAAAGTTAATACTTATCTTAAAAGAGTATTTATTAAAACAAAAATTAATGTTAATTTTATGCATAATTTTCTCCAACACAAAAATTTCACACCGTAATTTAAATTAACTTTTACTTTATTTTCACATGATAATACTATTTTAGTATTTGGAAGAATAATAGATACTATTTTGAAAAATTTGAAATTTAAATATTGCAAAAAATTAACTCCTTTTATTAATTTATCCAATCTAATGGATTTTTTGAATTAATAAACTAATTAATTTAATTACATTAATTAATTTCATTTTAAATTCCAAGTTTCAAGTCCAGTTATAATATTTTCAATTATTAAGCTTTATTTTTTGCAATAAGTTTAATTAGTATTCATTTTTATATCGCTCTATCCTTTAAAATAAAATACACATTCTTAGCATAATCATAGTTTTAATATGACAGCTCTCATATTTTTATTTTCTGTTATCAAATACATTTTTATTTCTTTCTTTATGTTAAGTATTAATAATTTCAGGGATTATTTAAAACCTGGGTAAGAAAATTTCGCTATCGATACCTCAGAATTTTATATTATATTTTAGATATTCTTGAAATGTTGATTCAGTATCAATTTTATACGAAACCATTTATAGGAGCAAAATTAGGACTTTTTATTAAAATTTATTGCTAATAAATTTTAACAATATTGTACAATTTCTAATAAAAATTTAAAACTTTTATTATTTTCAAAATTTAAAGGGATATAGGCAACAAAAGTAGACTTTTTATTGTATTGCTATTTAAGAGTAGTAAAATTTCTTTGATTTTGTGATAAAAAAAAGTATATATTAATCTGATCTATCTCTTCTTGTTCTTCGTTCTTTTAATTCAGGTTCCACTTTCTTTAGGACTTTTTTTACCTTATCATTTTACAATTATTTATTTTAATTTTAAAATACAATTTCAATTATTTCCGTAAATCTGGGGATATCTACTTCTTTATATATCTTCTTTTCAAATGAAGTTTAAAAGAAAAAAATTGAGACTTCTGAAATATATAATTTTTTTAAAACTTGGTATTGACAAGTCACAATCGAAATCTTTATGTATTATTATTATTTTTATTTATAAAAATCATGATAGCCGTGTAATCGTGGGTTGGTAGCCGGTGGTACTATTGCCGAATTGCGGGATCTGTCTTTTTATCTTACAGGAAGGAAAAAAGAGCAAATTAAGGGAACATGGTACGATTTACACAAAAATTTTATTTAGTGGTTTTTACAATTTTTTTTGTTCGTAATCAATGTATACGAATTACGTGAAATAGATTTTCTCAAAATACTACAATTTACTAACCGTTTAATTTAAGAAAAAAAATTCTTAATTTATATGAAGGGTTTTATATATGTTACTCTTCTTATACAATAATTGACGTACACACATGAAATTTACGTCACAATCTATGTATAACAAAAGTTGGTATGAGTTTATTGCTCGCATGAATGATATACGCAAAATATTTTTTTTCTGAATGCTTATTGAAAATTCTTTTAAAAAATGTGTAAGTTTTTTATTAAAATATTTTCAAAAAAATAACTATTGTTTTGTTTCAAAAATACAATGTAGCATTGTAGCATGCTACTTTGTAATTTGCAACATTTGTAGCATGTATTATTAGTAATAGGTCAACAAATTTCAGAGCATTAGGCTCGGAAAAAAAAGGTTTAGCATTTTAAATGAAGATAAATGAGTCATTTTTTCCTTCCTAAATCCGCTAGTAAAATTTTTATTTGCCATTGGGATGTAAATCATAAAAGTTAACATAACTCTAATTTTTTTTTAAACTCAGAACTTTCAAATTTTGCGAGATTATAGAAAATTATATTAAAAAATAATTCAAACTGAAAAAAATATATATTTGAATTTGTACCGATTTTGTCAATTGAGTCGCTCTGTATCCCCTTAAATTAGAAATTCTCTCTCTTCTTTTTTAGAAAGCTACTAATGACAAAATCGAGGCACAATGGGAAGATCTAGAATTTCTTTTAGAAGAAAAGAATTTGCAAATGCTGCTAACAACGCGATACATATAAGAGATCTCTATTTTCTTAAACCTCCTACGCATGGAGTTTCCCCACATATGTAAGCATGAACCTAGAGCTATATAAACGAGAAATTAGGGCATGCGCTATTTACAGTGTCGATCATTTGACTCCGACTGCTCTCGTTCAAGAAAGGAAAAAGACATCTCACCTCCGCCTAAGATTTTTTTCCCTACTTTCTTCTCTTTTTTTACCACAATGTAGACATTAAGGCTTTTACTTTCTTTTTATTTTTGAACTGTTTAAAGAATAAATCTTCGGCTAGTAGTTTGGCAATTAAATTTCTTTTCAATGTTTGTTTGCATACTTGTTTTACTATTTACTTAAGATTTCTTCGCGATATTCTTTGCAAATTTCTTTTGATTTATGCAGATATATGACAGGATATATTTAAAACGAAAAGTAGGTTTACATACACCACTGGTCGTAAAACTTTGCTGTTCTTTGTTATTTAACACTAATAAGGAAAATGTCATCGAAGATGCTGTTGGATGTTGTTTTTGGAAAGATAGTAATTTATGTACTTAAATACATAATTTAAAAAAATAAATAGATATAAACACATATAAAAATAAGCAATTAAAAACTTCCTTAGCATTTATTTCATAAAATCCATTGTGATTTTATGGAAATTTACGCGTATTTCAACTCCTCAAAGTGGCATAAATGCCCCAAACTTGGAGTTCGTATTAAAAGATCCCAAAAGTAAAATTATTTGTTTTGTGTTTAAACAAAAAGTCTTTTAAAGTTACATCTAATAAATTTATAATTTAATCTTCATTGCCAATAGTTTTAAAATTACAAGAATTAGAATGGAAAAAATAACTAAGAATGAATGTAAATGGCATTTTATTTCTTACTTATATCATGTAAATATCATGAGTTTTGAATATTTTTTTAACCAAATGTTCAACGCATAGAATGTTTGAATAAATTTTCACGAACATGCGCGCGATATTTTTAAGCAATTAAATCATATATTTGAAATTACTGAGCAGCAAATAGGCTTTTATAACATATTTTGTTTATCAAAACTATGTAAAATATCAGTTAGGAATTGATCTAAGCCTTTTTAGGGTGAAAAACATATTAGCTTATCCATAATTTCATGTCTTGATTAGTGATATACAGTTTTTAAGTAGGATATGAAGAAAGTAATTTGTGATTGCGGATGATCTTTTATTACTCTGTATCATTACCATCGAAAGTAAAAAATTATTTCATTTAAACTCACTTCAATATTTTCTTAGTAATATGGTCGTACATAAGAATCTTCGATGAAATATACTTAAAAAATATGTTTAAGTATATTTTTTTATTAATTTTTAAAAACTCTTACACACACAGTCATGTTTATGTTTTAAAATACTTCAAAAATTTAAACTCAAATCATATAAAAAAAACCAGGTGAGTAACTAGTTGGTTCAAGTTTTGTTATATGAATGCCATAAAAATGCTATTAAAACAATCAAATGCATACGGCTTACTTTTCCGAAACATTTTTTCAATTCAAATTTACACCGCTAGGAATCCAAATGTAACACCTTGAATGACAAGAGATATGAAAGCCAAATTTTTTAGAAAAATAGCAGAATACTGAGGCCATATGTAGAATTTTGTTTTCAGTCTATAGACCACCTTTAAAAGTGTATTCAGGACACAAAAGTTTCAAATTATCTCTTTCTTAAGCTGTAAATAATCTAAAAGAACTACTTTGTCTTTTGGATAATTATGCAAGTTAAATCTTGAGTATATGGAGTAAAAACAATAAAAAAAAAGACCCAAAACGCAAATACTAGAATTTTTACCAAACCTTTTGAGCCAAATTAACGTTATCCTTCATGTTGAGGATATATTAAAAAAATTATCGGTTTGAAATTTTAAAAATAACCAAGGTTCTGTAGCTTACTAACCTTAAAGTCTAATACGCAAGCAACAGTTTTTTCAAATAACAATAGGTGTTATTTTAATTCTTATAGCTCCACTGTATGTAGTTCTATGGAATATTTGCATAAGACACCCGTCAAAGAATCACAACATAAAATCGAAGGAAATGTTCCTTCAGTCGAAAATAGTCAGCTTCTGTGGAAACAAAGCTTTATTTTGAATATTTCACTTTATTTGTTCCACTCATACGCACAAAGCACATATACATTTATAAAAAAAATATCCCACACCCTCTAATATTTCAGAAAATTTACTATCCCATTGATGATACACAAGATTTACTCTCCTTCTATAATTCCCTGACTCGTATATACTTTATACAATATATACGCAGCAAATGAAAGATGTACATTCACCCTTATTATATATATCAGTCGTCTTGATATTATTTACATTAATGTACAATAAGAATTTGTAAAGTTTATAATATTTGTATCTCCTTATATATATATATACACATGTCATTATATAACGTATAATGGATAAACATATTTAGATTAAGTTTGTTAAAATCGGAAAACATTATAGATTTTCAAGGAATAGTTTTGCATATTAAATCGCAAACTATAATGAAAATCTTACTTCAGATAAATTAATAATCCCCCTAATTTTCTCCAATCATATTTGAGTGTTTTATTATTTCATCAGATTTAATATATATCCTGCTCTTGTTACTTTAAATTATTATTTTAATAAATTTTCGTCCTTTTGAATGTAACTGTCAAATTAATCCTTTTAACTTTCCAAGAGTTTATATAGTAACATTTCTTGTTTATTATTACAAATCTTAAGGAGACAAATAATACAAAGTATTTTATGATTCTTTATCTTCATAAATTTCAGGACAAATATGTTTCATAAATGTTTATACCGTACACAGGACTTTTTTAAAACTATGCATGTATTTTTGAATTATTAAAAATATGTTCTAATTAATAAGTATCAATATATCTTTTCTTATTACAAGATCTGTTATACCGAGGGCTATTTTTAAGTAAGGCCCGTTGGCGCGTATATTTCCCTAGTTCGCGCGTACGCCACTACGAGTCTCTGCGTCACTGACCAGCATACTTTACGAACACACTCGCCTCATTTCCAGCTCTGTAGCAGTCGTGTAAGCTTCGCTGGTTGTCTTTAAAATGTTTAAGGTTATTGAATCGGCCCGCCAGAAACATGTCGGCTGCAGACATTCTTCGTCAGATAACAGAAGTTTATGGCACGTAAGCAATGAGTGACAGCAAAATTCGAAAATTGGTCAGAAAGTTTAATGAGAGCCTCACACTTCTCGAACCACTAGGTCTTAATCAAATCTTTTGGCTGGGAGGTTTTGAACCACACACAATACAGCCCCAACCTTGCTCCCAGCGATTTTCACCTTTTCCGGTACCTCAAACAGTCTTGGCGGGAAGCGCTTCAGTGTCAACGCAGTGAAAGTGGTCGTGAACTCTTGGCTGTCTGACCAGGCGGCAGACTTCTTTGAAGAGGGTTTTCAAAACTTAGTTCTAAGTATGACAAGCACATTTATAAATTTGGCAAGTATGTAGAAAAACAGTCTAAAGTATGTACAATCCTAAAATAAAGATTTTTTAAAACAAAATATTGTCATTTTTTAAAAAACAAACGGACCTTACTTAAAAACCCGTATTTGTTGAATTTGCTAGAAAATATTTTAAGCACCCCCACACACAATCAATATTCCAAACTTCACCTGAATCCCATGATTATTTTAAAGACATTCAAGAAAGACCTATAAAATAATACATAAAGTACCTACATAAAATGATTAATAAGCACGTTTTCTTCAGTTGTAATCTTTATCCTTCTTAATTAACTACATAGGTTAAAACTTTTGATATGTTATGTTCTTTATCTAACAATTGAAGGTATTTATTAGATTTTTTGTAAAGTAAAATAGATAGTTAATATTTTTACCGCTTCCAAATGTGTGTATGCCAAAGCGTACCAATAAAAATTACAACCTACTGTGCAATATTTATCAGTACGTTTTCTTACGAAGTATACGTCTATTTAACACTGCAGAGCTGACAAGCGTATCATTTTCCTCAGAATGTTTCCTAAAATACTAAAATCAGGAAATGAACAGTTTCATTTAAGATACGAGACTTCCTATAAAAATTTAAAAATTTTCTGTTACAACTCATTTTCTGACAACTTTATTTAATAAATCATATATTTGCGATGATATTGTTTATATATTTCTCGTTTTTAAAGTTGTTAAATAATTATGTATCTATTAATGTAAACTTCTTTGAAAATAAAAAAAATATCGTCCAATATCTGCGACGCTTATTTAACAATAGCCGCATTTTGTAAAGCATTACTCGAGCACTTTTAAGAAGAATATTATGAAATTTAAAACATTCAAAGTATTAGCTCTTATTCTTAAAGAAAATGCAGCTGAGGAAAAATCCTTAAGAGAAAATTATTTTCTTTAAAAATCAATATGTCAATTGAGTTAACTGATTAATATTTTATTCATTGATTTCATAAATTAATTTTATTTATAAAAAATGTCAATTTTATCAAGTCACAATACGGAATGCTAAAGTAAAAATATGTGTCCCGGTTTTTTTTATTATTTTTTTTTTAAAAAAAAAGACTACATATGGTTGAAATTTGTAAAAAATTTAAGTGTCTCTACTTGTAAAATGCTTTGAAATGGATATTAATCACAAACCATCATAAGAATGCTTTGTTTGAGGTAACTAATCGACCAAACGTGTAAAGATCATAATCTTAAAGCTGTAAAAGACGGTTTATATTGTAAGATTAGTGACCGGCAGAAACATTAGAAAGAGTAAAGTCTATTTCCCTAAACAGTGTTGCTCATAACATGCCAATTGTTGCATTTTATAATACGATTCATATAATTTTTCGATTCATTTTTTTTATTTAAAACCAAGGGAAAAATCACTAATAAAAGATTATGGACAAAAACAAAACTAATAAATAATGAAATATTTTTCCGCAAAATAAGTTCAACATTTATATCTAAGTAAAGTTTGTTTTTAAATTACTTGTTTAAAAAATTTACAAGTGCACTCATTAAAAATGGCTTTTCATTCAGTTCAACGATACTTCATAAAATTGTGTACAGAAGCAAATAAATACATAAAATATATTTTTCATTCGTCTGTACTAAATAAAATATTTGTATCCTATTTATTTACATAAAGACTTATAGCCATGGTTTTAAAATACACTATTCAGCGTTTTCTGAAAAAAAAAGAATATTTTCTAGACGCATTTTCAAATATTGCTTTGTTTCGCCTATTTTTCTTAAAATTAGTTTAGTAAATTTTATTCATAATTTTTCCTACTGTATCTAACTTAATTTTATTCGGATTAAAATCAATGTAAAACTACTAGGTTCTGATTAATTATAAGGTAAAAAGGTTTGAATAAGAGTTCTACATATTTATATTATTCATCACACTAAAGAATGACAGATTAAATTTTATTTAATGATCTAAAGTTCATACTATTCCATGTAATGTATATATGAATTCAGAACAAGAACTTTGATTTCAAGTAAATAACGATGCTGGCGATGATTTTAGCGATTAGGATAATTGTGTTGTTTCAGTATCTACTCCATTAATATGGAAATTAAATTTTATATGAATATATAGATATGTATATAATTTTATAGATATGTCATAATTTTCAAACAAACTCAAACAATTTTACAAACAAAACTTTTTTATTGTCCACTTGTAAGTATATTACATTGTAAACTGTACAGCAAATGAAATGATGCCTAGATCATCTGAGAAATAACAATATTCTAAGTTATTGATGTAACAGTGAATACGTGTACGTATTAATCTAATACTGTAAACGCAACAATGAATAACATTAAAAAGTTATATAACACATATTTCTTTGCTAAGTGTGAAAGTGAATATTGAGTGGTTAACTTCTCTACATGCTATGATCTGATAATACAAAGAACAAATAAAAGAAATAGTACATGAAAACATATTGTTTTTACTAATTCCATAGAGTAAGAAATATTCAATAGTTCACATACAAGATAAAAAATTGAGATGCTGAATAAAAACAGTCGTACTTTACATGATCTAACATTTTTGAGGGAAAGAAATACTATTTGATTAACACAAGCTACTTAGGGAGGGACAGCAAATATTTTATACTCAATATAAGATCTAAAGGGAATAAAATTTCATAGCACAATAAGTTAATTACACCTTTAAACACTTCAACATCAATGGATTAAAAAATCTAAATGTAGAAAAATATTAACATAATTACTGGTCTTAAAATATAGCCAAATCTTCTACATTTGAATATTTTGCATCTGAAACTTATGTATAAGATCTATTGAATTTAAATATAACGCTAAGGTTATTCACCGAGAAGCATAATAGTTTTTAAATGTCAACGTATTTAACTTTATTTCTATTAGTTCTTTATCTTTATCAGTTTGTATATCAGTCTTGTTGATTAATTTTACAAAACTTTACACGTATAATAAACATGAATTAATATAAATTTAGTTATAATTTTATTATTTAATTCTATTTTAAATAGTGTTATTCAGACCTTTCCAATGCATCATTTTCATACGTTTTCTTTTAATGCATTTTACTAGGGCTTTAAAATGCTATTGTAAGTTATTTAATGACTAATTCCTATGAGCAATTATACTTTTTGCTGATTTATTTATATTCAATTCAAAAGTTTTGCCTTTAGTAGATTTTTCAGCCTGAATTAATTAATATGAGCTATATATGTAGCATCTTTAATGAGAAGTCGATTTTTTTTATTTATGTGAAAGAGATGATGCAGAGAAAAAAATACTTCGAAAAATTACACCGCTTGTTTTATAATTCATACACATTTATCATTTAAACATCAACCTTCTTAAAAATTTAGTAATGGTTGAATAAAAATAACTATGAGAACTATATTTCTTTCAAATCTTAAAAAACATTAATACATTACCTAATGAAATTCAGTAATTATATAAAAGATTGTTCTCCACAAACCTCGCAGTTTTGTATAATTCATCAACAACAACTGGTATCAAACTGATATAAAAATTATTTTGCTGTGTATACAAAAATCTCGTATCTGTCATTCTTGAATCACTGAAATACAAAACTTAAAATACATCAATGTTATGTTTAAAAGCTATTATGTATATTTGTTACAAATTACTGATTCATAAGACTTAAAACACATTTATTGTAGTAATTACATCTAGAGCTAGAATTAATTTTGAATTATAACTAAAACTCGTGCATAAAAAAATTTGAATGATATTCTCATAGAAAGATAACTTGGACAGAAAAAAATATTGTACTAAGTAAATATGAGATGCAAGCCTGCTTGCCGTGCTTAAAAAATATTTTCATGCTAACCATTGTAATTTTAGACACAACTACCAGTTACCAATTTATCTAAAAAAAACTTAAAACAACCAATTGCATTGAAAAATAATTGTTCAGCTTTTCATTTTAGGCATTTCATTTGAGCACTTCACATAAATATCTAGATCTGATACTAAGATTACCCTGGACAATCGAGAGCCAAAACTTGTCAGATTAACCAACTTCAAGTTTTCTATAACTAATTTATTTTATAATTTACATGCAATTTTATGTAAAACACATTAATCCCTTAGGAATCTAAAGTATCTACTCAGAAAGCTACATTTCTAAACGGAAATTCACAAATTTTCATTTTTTTCAGGCAGTAAATAGCACTTATAGCAACATTTAATGGTACATTTTAATTGCTTGCAAGCAATTAATATTGACCATTAAAAATGAACGCTCACATTTTCTTCTGAATTCTGCTACAAAAAATTATGCAATTTTCCTCAATTATACCTAATTTTTCTTTTAATATATTAGACTTATTTTACAATAGTTCTTCATATATGAATCAAAGTTGCTACTATCCAACAATTGCAGAGACACATTGTAAAAATATTTCTCACATCATATAACAAGTATATCTATACAATATTTCAGTATAAACTATACATTTTTAAACACAGCTTATTTGACTATACAATACTTATATTTCTGATATTTCACAAAATTCTGATCCACAAAAAATTCTATTTTTTCTTTTTCTATTTTGCTCAAAATATTACATAAAATGTATTTTCTTTAAAATGATTATTATGATGAGCTTACGTATCCAACAGCTGTTTTCAAAGTTTTCTTCTGTTATTTACAAAACAAAAGAGAGTTTTAGCGTATTTCATTTTGAATTAATTAAACGTTCTTTTATTGCTTGCCAACATCAATTTTTGAATTTAGTCTTTTGCATTATAACTCTTCATAAAAAATGATAAACAGTTTTATTTAATTCATCTACAATGGTTTCATCAAATATCTGAAGGTGTCACAGATACTTAAGATATTTATAATGTATTTCTTAAAAAAGGAAAGAAAAATTTTAATGACATATCCTTTTAGGAGACATGACTAAGTTATTTAAAGGGAGCATTTTTTACTAGTTATTTCCAAAGCATCAGGTGTCTCTCTGTGTTTACATAATAATTTATATTGAAAACCAATGAATTAAAAAGTGACAAATTTCTTTTTTAGTAAAATTATTTAAAAATATGCACTTTTAAATAAAATGTTATCACTTTTAAGGAACACAATTTATTTCAAAATAATCCTATAAATCTAATTAATAAAATGATTTTCCTCCAAAAAAAATTCAAAGCATGGAATTTAAATGATTTACTTTCGGTCAAAAAACTTTTATTAATAAGTTTGAATTAAGGAAAAGTTACTTAAACTTAAAAATAAGAAATAAAAAAATTCTGAAGTTGCAAATAACATATTAAATCTTAAAATAAAATGCTTGTTACATTTTAGAAGCTTATATGCGAAATACAAAACAAAAAATAAGCAAAAGCTATTAAGTAGTTTTCATATTTTTTATATTAATAATTTCATAGTTTAAAAAGCTATT
>BMAO01033554.1:0-16225 GCA_019973975.1 Trichonephila clavata
TGGACATACCACTGGGCTGTCATGGTGTCACGGATCAACACTAGAGGTGACCTTGTATTGTCGGCAATGGTACTCAATACCATCACTTCAGCTGTGGGGCGCTGTAAAGAAGGCAGGATTAAAGCGTTCACCACGGGGTCTCCACATACGAACACGATTGTCATCACTGCTAATGAATCCGAATTCGTCGCTAAAGACGACCTGGTTTCATTCCGCTGCAGTCCAGTTTCCTCGTGCACGGCACCACTCCAAATGGAGACGTTGATGGGTGGGCGTCAAGGGCAGCACACGTAATGGGCGCCGGATCCCAAATGTCCTTCAGCCAGGCGCCTTCGTATGGTTAAAAAAAAACAATTGCCTTTAGTGAAGGTGCTACCTGTGCCTGGATGGCAGCGATGAAACAGTTGGCTGTACGTGTTGGCATTTCTTACGATGTGGTGGTCTTTCAACTACTGATCCGTCGAGGCCGTCCAGAGCCTGGTCTTCTTGTAAATGGCATCTCTCGGATCCACTGGTCCAAGACCCCCTCACAACACAATCGGAGCGGCCTAATTGACGAGCTACTTGCTAAGCTTACCACCCAGATTCCATCATGCCGATGATTCTCCTCCTCTCAAACTGCGACAGCTGTTCATATTGTCTTCGAAATGGCGTACTGGCATGTACCTCCCCTTTTTCTTTGTAAACGATTCAGCGCACTCAAACAAGCTTTGGTTACCTGTTTATATACTTCACGGTGAACGACGTTAAACGACCTTCTACCGGCTCTATACGTAATGCGCACTCACGCTTCACTTCTAATCGTTTGCATATCTCTCCGACAAGTAACTTCATGCCAAGTTTCGTTACAATCCTGCAATTATTTCTTGGGGCCCTAATTTTTTTGTCCATAAGTGTATATGGATTGTGTGGAAGTTCTGCAGGCATAATGTGTATGCAGATCAACAGATGGCTGTGTGATATCTGTAGTAGCGCAGCGATGGCAGTGAAATCATTTAGCTGTTGAGTGTCGTGTGGGATAGAAGTAACCCATGTTGAGCAGCACACTTACATCAAACTAGCCGTTCTCCGAGGAAGAAATGAGATGTAATGCCGCAGTGAATTTATGAAAGCCCTTGGGAATAATACCTGCACGGTGGGTAGGAAAGTTTCAGCAAGGATGTGTGTTAACCAGTGATGAGTAACGTTCGGGACGACCGCTCAGTGTGCGGACCGACGTGGCACGAGCCGTCATCGAACAGCTCATGGATGAAGACACATGATGGACGCTACTGGAGTTAGAGAGGGCAAGTGGCATCGAGACACGCACATCAAGCGCATTTTCACGGCAACTTTTCGTGTACGCTGTTGTCATTCTTTTGCACCGTGAAGGCCATGTTGCCCTGTATACTGCCGTAATAAATTAGTGTGTTATGATATTTCAGTGCTATTCATTATCCACATATGTAGTTCACACCTTGTCCTTTTGTCTGTACATGTCACATTTTCCAACCGGACTGGTACCTTCAAGAAAATAAATAGTTGGTATGACTTTTGCTCTAACTTTCGTATACAGGATTAATGCTTAAACCTCTTCCAGCGTTATGTCTGCAAGTAGCACAGTGTTGTTCTGGATCACCACAACACAACAATAAGTATCCTGAATCCTTTTTTCTCTCAAAAGCCGTCACAGTTTCTACATTAAGCAGCGTTCACTTAGCATACTTGGACAGGAAATTAAAGTAAATGACCTCCTTTCAGTTTTTAAAATCATGTAAATCAAATCCATCCTATAACTTGCTGCTTAATTTTGGTACACAAGGAGATCACCTATGAAATGCATCGATTTCTGTTTAGTTTCCACTTTACTTTACTGTATTCGCCAGCTTGGATAAACTGCTTACCGTCGAAAAACTAGTGACACCAAAAACGTATCATGTCTGTATTATCATTAAATCCAGTCCACACACTACTCACAATTAACGATAAATTTAGATTATTGTGTCATCAGGAGCACACACACAGGAATGTTTAAAGGGGGGGTAGGGTCGAAAAGTCTACTATTCTCGTATCATGCTCTAATACGCCGCCCAACATATTCTTTTGATTTTGTCAGTTTTCGGGAACAAAAAAAGTAAAAATTTAATTACTAAATGAATAATTATCATTAATTAATAAAATTAATTATTAATAACAAGTACTTAATAAAATTTTACGTAATAAAAACATAGGATTATAATCAATCGAGGAAAAATCAAGGGCTTTGAGAGGGAAGGTCCAAACCCGAGGCCTCCTCCTTGTGTGCGCTACTGTGTGTCATATCAAAATCTTTGTCAAAAGCCTCATCTCGTAATTGGCAAGAAAAGTTATAACAGCGGAAGCCATCGTTCGTTATAATGAGAGCTCGGTAGCCTAGTGGTCATTAATGAATATCCACCATATAGAAGAGCTGATGCACGTTAAATCTGTCGTGGTTCAGAAACTTCACTAGGGCGTTGTGTGGTAGTTTCGGGGAGAGAGTGCTATCTCAGGTGTCATCAGCATGCATGGTCTTATGGCTGCTCAAATTGACGAGGTCCATCACCAATAGTTCACATGTTACCTTATCGTTATCAATAGTTCTCATGTTGGGCTGTTAATATGTTCTCACTTTGGAATGTTAATACAAATGATGACAAATACGATAGACGCTACAATCATGGTAATCGACAATTTCTAAGTGTCTTTTACTATCTGCTCTAACTTCCTGAAAAACTAAAATTCTGGAAAACCTTTTTTACGTAAATAACTTCAGGAAAAAAATTGTATTACTTTGAATTACATTCGAGTTTAATTGTTAAAGACAATTTTACGTTTCTCTAAGAAAATTTGTAAAATCATACAATGCACAATAAATATACTCAAAAGAGAATACAACGTTTTGCTTCAAGATTGTTTACACAGAGTTCCATTGCTTTATAGGTCCGTTTTCTCAATTGAAACATCCCATTTCAAAATTTGTTCTTTTCAACTTATAGTAGTTTATCTAAAGGATATTGGTTTTCCCAAAATGGCACAACATAAGATTCACTTCTGTTTGAAATGGATTTAGATACATATCAGTTTCATTAAGAGCATTTTAACAATATATATTCCCGATATAGCAAAGGTTATGCAGTTTTACTAGAAAAAATTGGTAGATAAAATCCGACGAAAAGAGAGGAAGTACTTGAGTTTTGTATTTATGACAGCTCTTCAATCCTACGCAACATATTTTCCTCAAAATGAAAAATAAGAATTTGATATACGAAGTACATTCTTCATGAATAAATGAATTTGTAACAGAAAAGGCCTAGGAATGGTGTAACCACGGTGAAATAAATCCATCAGATAAAATAAATCAAAAGACGTGCTTCAATTTTTACATTTCCTCCCTCCTCTCCTCCACCTCTTCTACGAGTAATCATAAAACAAAACATAAAGGCCAAAGAATGTAACATTAGAATGTAAAATGTAACATTAGAATTACTTCTTTAAAATATTTTTTGCGATATTCACAATTTTCTTTATCAAAAAGATATAAATAACGCTGCAAACAAGTAAAAGATCTTAACTCTCTTTACTTTTAAATAAAAAAGATTTTAAATTTTATTTAAAAAAAGAAATACTTTTTTTTTATTAAAATGAACTTATGATACATGCATGACATTTTCCTCAAGTAGGCAATTCCCTTTCTCTGATAGTTATCAACAAGACACCAAAACAACATATACAATGTATCTAGTGTGTTTATTCGAATCTAAGCCGCACTTTTTTTCCAAACTTAATGCTACTGAAAACCCAATGTAGCTTGGAATCGAAGGCGAAAAGGTTTGTTGGAGGGTGTGAATTGAACATAATACTGATGGTTAGAGTAGTACAGTTCATGTAAGTATTTAAATCTTTTTAATACTTTTAAAATAAATTAATTATTCATTTTTATTAGTTCTCATTTTAAATTTTTTTTAAAAAAAAATTCGTTAATTTCTGATATTGATATAGCATTTTACACTACTTTTTAAATTTTTTACAACACAGTGTTGATAATTTGTGGTGCGGTTCAGACTAGATGACGTTTTAGATTCAAATAAATAAGGCACATACATACATACATATATAAACACACACAGACAAACATATAAATACATATGACCGTTTATCACGAAAAGTTCTATCGTGTTACATTTATTAAATTAGTATTTAATACTGTGGATGGAAATTTTATTATGGAATTTCGAAACCTACCTATGCAGAAAATATACTCTCTGGTATATCGATGAAGGAAAAAATAAAAAAAAATTACTTTTTCTGCCATAAGGGGAATGAAATTTAGGGCTTGTTTATACAAAGGAACCCTAATGTAATTTTTCTTACAGAAAAACAGGCACCTTAGTACTTTATAACATTTATTGCAATGAGAGAACACCTACTAAATAGTTACAAGGAAAAAAAAACCATCAGATATATTTTACAGCTTCTTTAGTATTAAATTTAAAATAAAGAACTCTTAGCAAAATTGTAGTGCGAGATGTAGTAGAATACTGAAAAAGTGAGGAGCAGACTTATGAGGGTGCAAGGAGAGATAGCTGGGGTTATGAAATACAGCAATATACATTGGACTACTTACTACGCATCACTGATTTATCAGTAATCATAATTTTTTATAATTTATATGGTAGAAAAATAATTTTAAGGCTAAATTCAACTAATTAAAAAAAAGTTTTTTTTGTTTTTGTTTTTGAAAATTTAATAATTTTGTGGCAATATTAACTTTTAAAGTTACTTTTTACTTATTTTTTCCTAATATTTACACATCCAAAACTCTTTTCCGTATAGGTAGGTGCCAATTAAAAATAATTTTTTTTTCATATAACCCTGATACATTCTATTATTGTACATACATACTAGAAATTAAGGCATAATTTGTAATTATAAGAATATTGCCTTAAAAACTTTAATGAAACGTTAAAAAAGAATTAATTTTGATTTGATTTCAAGAATTTGATTTAATTTTCTAACCAATTTACAAGGAAGTAAAAAAAAAAAAATTTGAATTCCTTACCATCTGCAAGAAAGGTGTTCTTCATAGTCCATGCATTTTCCAAGTCTTGTATGAGAGGATTTTGGAGAAGAATATTATTAAAATACCAAGCTCTTTGAGGTTTGGGAAATCCAGTTACTTTGTAGTAGATGCACCAATAGAAATTTTTAGCCACTCTCATCTCTTCAATTTTTGGAGCAGCTGGAAAAATATCAAGAGGATTAAAAATATTTATAGAATTTTTAAATTTAAATAATAAAACCTACTAGTTTATTGAATATAAATGACTAGAAAACTTTCTATAAGCTTTTAAAATATAATAAAAGAATCAATAGAGATAATCCCATTGAGATTGAAGGTATCGATCGGATCATGGCTAGCGTGTCATGAGTTCGATTCAGTCCACTAAAGACCCGCCGTGTAGGGGAGCGATTCACGTTAAATCTGTCAAAAGCTCAGACGTTCTCCCGTTGGTGTGGTGTGGTAGTTAGGAGAAGGGGGTGCCAGCTCAGGTGTCGTCCGCGTCACTTGACCATGGTTCAAAATTACGCGAACCGTCGCCAAAAGCCTTCGTGTTGCTAAGACAGTGCGACGTTAATATTAACTCACTCACTCACCCATTGAGGTTGAAAAATATACTGGTATGGTAATTTCCATTGTTGAATGTTATGCTAATAGCTCAGTGAACTAAATAAATGTCAGTTCTCGTAAAATAAAATAAGAGGTGATTTCCCATGTTTTTATAAAATAACTCTTTAAATTAAATAAACAAATTTCTTGGTTTCTATAAATCATAGTAGTTTAAAAAAATAAGGCTAATATTTATAATGTTTATGAAGAAATACATCGATATACCTCAGATCTGGACATAAACGATATATTATTTAAAAACTTATTTTCAAATTCAATTTGCAAAATTTTATAGTGTTTTATATAGCCAAAAAGAAAATTTAAACCTATTCTTGATTACATTCAGGTAAAATTTATTTTAAAGTTACCAAAATTTTGAATTATTCCTGTCCTTAAATTTCAGTACTCAAATCATTAGTCTTCATAGAAAATCAAATGCGAAATCATTGAAATGCGATTAATTATATGGGTTCTGTGTACACATTAGAGTATATCCACATAGAACATGAGTTCTCTAGTCTCCTACTTAATAAATTTAAATTTAAAGATCTCGTGTATTCTTGTGGATAGCATAACGTAAGATAGTATAACACTAATTACCAGTATCATTTCAACTCCTACTATTAGCTCACACTCTCTCTATATTTATGTGAAGAAAAATTTATCTTTTTAGATTCAATCTTGCATTTTCAATCGTTAAAGAATTCTTTCTATTCATCCAATAAGTTAAAATAATTTTTTTAAAACTTGTAGTAGATGACACTTTGATGCTAATACAGTTTTTCAAATATTAATTCATTAATTACGGTTATTAAATTAAATTAAATTAATTACCGATTTTTGACGTCAACTTAGATTTATCTCCGAAGTTGTAACAATGTAACTTTTAAAACAATGACAATAATTGGCGTCGAAAACCGGTTTTTCAACCAAACTAGCCAAGCCGGGTGTGCATTGTTACAACAATGCAGACAAATCACGCTCTTTTTTCCAATTCCTACTATTAGTTCACTCATTCCATATATATATATATATATATGTTGCTCAAATTTTCAATCGTTAATAAAATACTTTCTATTCATCCAGTCAAAGTAGGAATTGACTTAAATTTTTTTTATATTATTTTTTTATAGTATTAACCTTACATTTTTTTGGGGCTTTTGTTACATTTATTCCATACGGTTTAAATAACAGTAATGGATAATTCAATAAAAGGAAAACTGTGCGTGGTGTGTTTGGATTAAATTAACTTTTTTATATTAAAAATATTAAATGTATAGCAAAATATAGATGTGTGATAATATTTAGATATATTTATTGATACTCACAAAATAAAACAGCTAAACTGTATATAAAATCTGATTGGTTTATCAAATATAAATATTTAATTCACATCGAATGTTTATTGCAGGGAAAATATTTTTACAGTTGCTTAGAAATGAAGTTTATGTTTTTGTATACCGTATTTTTCCAATTGTGTTACAAAAAGTGGTAAACATATATACACTAAAAGGTATCAGTAAGATCAGTTTCCTGTCAGTATCATCAATAGAACATGAACAAAGCTAAATATGCTTTCGTTAAAGAATTTCCTTGGGATTGCCAAATTATGACATATATATATATATATATCAATTTTATATCCATATATTGTAACGTTTCCCACCACACAGCTGTGAATCGGTTTCTTTTGGCGATATGATGATCACGAAAGACCCTTAAATTATTGGATGGTCTTTTCGTCTTGAAAATCGACCCAGCAACTTTTGACACCACGGGGAATGCCTACTCCACCAACACCTTCTAGATATACACATCTAGGAGGTGCTGACTCCACCAATGGACCAGATGTAACTCGAGGATAAAGAGCTGACTGCTATGATTCCGAAGACTACAGAGAGCAGAGAAAGTGATAATTCGTAGAGATGAGACGTGACATCCTCCCTCACAAATAACCGAATTCGGACTCAAAGCACCTAAACAATATTTTGATAACTTCAATGTTTCTTGTAATTAATAGCTGCAACAAAAATAAACTAAGTATTTTAATTAATAAATATCAAGCTACCTTTATTTATCTCAAACGTCACAATATATATCATAATTTGATATATATAAATTTGATATATATGTTAACGGCAAAGTATGAAATTCTGCATTCTATAGAATGCCTAAAACTAGCTGGCGTTGTATGAAGTAATGTTTGTGTGTTTGTTTTGCAGGAGCAGCTTTAGTGTTTTTCGAAAAAGAACACTAGCGTTATAATTGAAAAATATGTTACCCGTAGCGAATGTTAAATATACTCTTCTAAGAAATCGATTGCACTTTCATGGGTATCAACACTGCTGGCCACCGTAAATGCAACACCCTGAAGGAAGATCGCAAATAACATGAAATTTACAACATGCTAGTGCGGAGGTGAGTTATGCAAATGATAAGAATTTGAGCGTAGACACACAAATCACGTACGCCTGTGGCGACACCTCAAAACGCTATTTAAGGCTTAGAGATTTCGACGATTTCAAGTTCAGCAATTGTGTTTTTCTTGTGGTTTTTTCAAAAAACGATCAGTTATGCCTCGTAGAAAACAACAATCAGCTTTGATTCAGTATCCGAGTTCGACAGAGGAAGGATAGTGGCTTACCGAGAATGTGGATTATATTTTAGGGAAATCGGTAGTCGTGTTGGATGAAACCAAACAACTGTAATGCGGATATGTGATCGTTGGATGCAGAAGGGTACGACGGACCGACGTACGAAGCAATCGACCACGTCGGTCCGTCGTACTCACCTCAGTGCACCACTTCACTTGAGGACAGGCAAATTGTGCGCATTGCAGTGACGGATCGCTCAGTCACATCACGAACCATAGCACAGCACATTGAGTGTCTGAGTGTACCATTCGACGCCATTTACAGCAGAGTGGTCTGTCCACAAGACATCCATTGCTTGGTCTACCTTGACGCAGAATCACAGACGTCTCCGCCTTCAATGGTGCGATGAAAGAAGGATGTGGGAGGCAGAATGGAATGAAGTGGTCTTTACTGACGAGTCACTCATCTGCCTGCAACACCACGATGGTCGGGTTCGAGTATGGAGACACCGTGGAGAGAGGATGCTGAACAGCTGCGTTATGCACCGCCACACTGGTCCGGCACCGGGTATTATGGTATGGGGCGGTATTGGATATCGCTCTCGCACTCATCTAGTACGCATTGACGGTACTTTATACAGCCAGTGCTACATCTCCGATGTGTTGCAGCCATTTGTCCTTCCTTAGCTTCAGGGATTGGCCACAGCCATATTTCAACAGGATAATGCTCGACCACACGTGGCACGCAATGTCCAAACGTTCTTCGTCAATCATCAGATTGAATTGCTTCGCTGGCCGGCTCGCTCTTCGGATGTTTCGTCGATAGAAATCATGTGGTCCATGGTTGCTCAACGATTGACCCAGATTATACCCCCAGCTGCCACACCAGATCAACTTTGGCAACGTGTGGTAGCTGCTTGATCTGTGTACCCCCAAGAACATATCCAAATTCTCTTTGAATCAATGCCGAGGCGTGTGGCTGCGGTGATCTCCAACAATGACGGCTACACTGGCTACTGATTCTGGCAGGAACCACACTTCACAGAAGTCTAAAAATTTAATCATTTGATACTTGGGCAACATGTTATCTACAAAATAAATTTTGTTGTGCTATCTCTTGTCTTTTCTGGTGTTGCATTTATGGTGGCCATGTGTGTAAGTAACAGTGATGCAGAGCTATAGCCGGTGGAGACAGGGAAGCATTGCACTAATTGAATTCGCTTTATCGTCTGCACGTGATAATTGGCACATTTTATCTTTGACACTGATTGAACTCTCTGTCACATCATGCACCTTATCAAAACAAATATGGTCAGTTGAACAGCCATTGGTGTTCATTTGTATCATTCGGCGTCATTTTAATCACAGTAAAATAAACTTACTATATTTATTGTTGCGAGAACATTTGTGGCAAAACTACAAGCGTTTGCGACTGCATTAATGCTTTGAACAAAATACATGGATAAATAAATGCTTATTTATTTTGCAAATGCCACGCACTACAATAGCACCTATGTCATTAGTGCAAGGGCTCTCCAATATTTTTCGGCACTTGAATTAACCCTCTTAGCGGTTTGAACGTCTTTTTCCGCACGTCTAGAGATGCTTCGAAAACGCACCACACGTCTTTTTCTCACTTCAAGAGAGTGCTTCAAAAGCGGGTAGGCCGTGTTTTTCTGAAATCCTTTCCCTCTTTTATGGTTTAACACCATGAAAGATAATTAGGGAGGGTTGTAGCGACACAATGGTCACTGACAGGAAGTTTTACAGCTCTCGTAGAACCCTCCGTTTTGACCCTGAAGCAATCGTAAAAAAGTTCGGAAGAATTTCTTTAGACACCTTAGTGAACGAACTATAAGTTATAGTGTTTGTAATTTAGCTTCATTTGAGATATTATTGCGTTTGAATTAAATAAATTCTTTTTGTACTTTTAGCAATTTAACTTTTTTTTTTCAAGTTTTGAAAAATGTTCCAACGTATAAATAAAATATTATATAACTCACTTTTGATTTTATATTAATTTGAAGTTTTAATAAGTTGGGACTGTAATCTGCTATTTTATATAGTTGGACAAATAACTTTTTAAGTATATTCTCTTTGTTTGATTAACTCGTATTATTTTCTTCATCTTAAAATGATGAAACGGAAAAAGAAGTTTTTAAAATATATAAATCTATATAATATCTAGAACTATATTTAATTGCTTCATTTTTCTTCTCTTAACCAATGTTTTCAGTTTTTAAACCATGATTATTTCATTATAAGGTGTCAAAAAAGTTAATAAGAAACCGAACGCTTCAAAATTTAAAACCTTTTAAACTTTCCAACTACTAAAAATGAATAATTTTTAAACTTTTGCATCAAATTATTTGTAAAAAATTCTTACACTTTCATAAAAATAATAATGAAAAAACTAATTCAGATCCATTATTTATTTATTTTTAATTTTAAAGCCAGATGTTCAGGGCGCGTATTGTTACAATACACCAAATTATATTTGAATTTTAAAAAAAATGCTTGAGTTTCAGTTTACTTAGAGAAAACATGAATGAGGGGTTTTTTATACCAATTCATATTTTTAACCTTGAATATTTGAATAAATAGTAATTAAAAATATTCGGATACATTTACAGTTGACATTTACGCATATAAATAAATATAAAGAAATATTTGAAAATTTTTTTTTAAACATATTTGTTTATGCAAATTTCTAAATATTTATTTTTTTAAAGCTAACTGAAGAACAAGTAAGTAAAATCTGGATATCTATTATAATTAACATTCAGAAAATATCCAGATTTTCATACAAAACTAGGAATTTTATGTTAGAAATTGTATTTGAAATTTCAGAAAAAAATATTTATGTATCGTGCACATACTCAGTTAAAAATTATTTAAAATAAGTACTAACAATTCTTCGAATAAAATATTAAATTAAAATTTTAACATAAGAATCTTAAGCATTTTAATGCATTTCGTAAATTTCATACAATTCGGTTAAAACTGTATGTTAAGAGCAAAAATTATGCTGAAAAATTTGATGAATATACAATAAATTTTTAAGTAGAAGCACTACTGAGAAGCTAAAACACAGGAATGAAAAATTATGATCATATCTACAAGAGTTTTTGAACTATCTATTTTAAAATTCAGAAAATCTCTGCGTTAAGTTATACTTAATATTAATTAAAAAGTCAACATAAATGTAATGTAATGTTTGAAGACGCATTCATATACTATTAAAAAATTATAAAGGGCATTGTTGTGAATGTTAAGAATTTCATATAATTTTAAATTCAGATTTTAACAGATTGACGTAGAAGAAAAAAAACGAACATCTAACATACAGGATGCAGTCTGCAATACATAACCTTGATAAACAGAAGACGGCATTTTCACTTGCTAGAGCAGAGCTGGTTTAGGTAGGGGTGAGCTGGGCAAAAGTGAGGGCCCAGCGGTTTTGACGGGTGCCGCACAAGAAATTGCAGTTTTCAGGAAAAATTATAATAATTACAAATACAAAAATAAGTCTTGCAGTTTTTTCATACATTTTTATTAACATGAATTGGGGAATTGATTTCCAATATACTTTGTTGTGTTTCACAATATTTAAGCCCCTCAGGGGGCTCACCTTCTTTAGGTGAGTACGGGTGTCACAATCCCGAGGTGCCCTAGTGATCTTTTCCTTTTCCCACGGGGTTTACTGTCTTTGGCAAACACGGGCTTCACGAACCGGGGTACCTAAGGATCCTTCTCTATTTTCGACCCTCTTTCTTGTCATTCAATTAATTCTTTCTTTCTCTCTTCCCGTCTAGACCACAGATATTAAAACAAATGTTTGGCGCAGTATAGCCGAAATCGGCTCTTGCGCCAATAAACCCCAAATCACTCACTCACTCACAATATTTAAGGTAACAAACCATAGTTCTTCAGATATATTTGTTCTACTTTTCATAAGCCGTACTCCTATTAAAACTTATGCTTCCGAAACACACCTTTTGTAATCTTAAGAAATTATATAAACTATAACGGTTAATTTTGTAAATTATTAAATGTTTCTATTTAGCCATTTCCGTCCAAACAGTTCAAATGAAAAAATATTCGGATTCACCCATTCATTAGGAAATTGTATGATTCCAGCAGTAAGTTTTATTTTTTACCGAATAGGATTGCGTCACTCCGGGGATACCTCTAACAGAAACGTTTATATGCTATCGATTGCAAATTAAACATTTTCCCTTCAATTGTTTTTATTTCAGGAGGATCTTTGATTTATTTTATTCATGCAATACAAGATTTAAATAAATTACTTTTTTCTTGTCAAACGTATTTGCTTAATAATATATATATTTGCGTATTAGAATTAAAATTTGAACTACCCAAAATTATATGTTTTTTTTTTCCCTCTAAAAACTCTTAGTATTTTAGAAATGGTCTTACAATCCGTGTACGGTTTATATGTTTTAAAATGAAAAATATATTTTTATAACTGAATTTTCGTGCCTCGTTTATAAAAATAAAATATTGCTTTGGGCTATAGCTTATAAACGTACTTAAATAAGTGGAGGAACAGTATTTTCACATAATATGAATATTTTTGACTGGAGTAAGTCAGATATTTATATTTCAGTTCCTTTACAATTTGAATAAAAGTTGTAAGCAATTTTATGAAGAGGATATTGAGTATAAACTCCTTGGCTATTTAAAAGTAAAATGTTTTATTTTGATACCCCACAGCTCACATTCTAAAATAAGACTCATTTACAATCATATGATCAGCTTTGGTGATATTTAAATTTTCAAAAATACTCTACATGTACGAAAACATTCTTTCAAAACCATACATCACATCTCATTCTCTGTCTTCTCCACAGCAGGCATTATTTTTTTATATTCAAAAAATTGAATACAGCATTTCCGAATGTTATTTTTTTTTTAAAAATTAATATGAATACACTGCGGAATTGTCGGTTAGCTTCACTGAGCAAAATTGTTTTAAGTGTACTGTTTTGAAAGACAAAATTAATTGGGAGAAGTTTTTTTCTCATTAGAATTTGTAATGATTGAATTGTGTGAAAGTTGTATTTATCAGTGAATTTTCCGTTTAACACTAAAGAAACAGAAAAATAAAAAATTAAATTTTAATAGAAAATGGTTAGAAATACTTTTACCATTTTGAAGAAAAATATATTCCCATTAAAATAAAAATAAAAAATTTGACTAAATTTGCTTTTTGCTCCGTCACAAATGCCTATGTAAAGAAGGTATTTTTGCTTAGTACAAGTTGTTTGACTATGAAATAAAATTTAGATTTTTTCCGAAAAATTAATTTAACATAAAAACATCATTTATAGGATTAAAATATATATAAATTAAAAATATTGAAATCCCTCTTTATGTTACTTTAAATTTAAAATATAATTGAATAGAGGAAGATTGATTTCATTTCATAAACATAATCGTCGTATGTAACGATACTTCATTTATTCTCTTTTTGTTTAAAAAGAGAGAGAGAGATGGTCACTTTTACTCTTTTTTACATAGTTACTTTTTAAAAAACATTACGATGTATTTGTGTTTTCTTAGTCTCATATTCCACAATAAATACATGGTACTTTTTCCTGGCTCAAATTGTTAGTCCAAAATAGTTTATTTTTCTTAAATTAATTTTTTTTAATTTTGTTTTGTTTAAAATAAACAAGTATTTTTCAACTTTTGTAACAAGTTTCTTTATTTCGAGTTTTTTTTTAACTCTTCACTTTTATTGTGACTTAACCGATCAAACAACCCCGTGGACCCGCTTTTTCCACCCAAAATTCGCACAAGGCAACGTCACAGCTGTGGACGAGTTTTCTCCCGGTTTTAAAGCAACAAAGAGGCCGAACTGAGTAATAAAATCTTCCCCTGTAGACCACCCGCTAACTTTAAAGGGGAAAGGAATTAAATGTGTTGCACTTTCGAAGGAATTCTCAAAAAAGAAGTAAACGCTTTCGGAATGATTTTTCAGGACAAGGCTAAACACTCAGAGGGTTAATACTAGTTACTTCAGGGTACATTACTGAATGTTCAGCGGTCATAGGCTCCCCAGAGTCACACAGATTACTGTCCGGTGAGTTGGCGACACCAATTCTGTAGAGATGCGATCTCACATTCATGACCTGTCAAAAGTCTAAAATGAGCTACAACAGCTTTTTCGGAGCCACAGGGATCCAGGATGAGTCATCGTTCAAAATTGCTCAGTTCTTGTCCTTCGACATCTCCACAACTTACATTTTAAAACTGTGCTTAAAGATCTATTAGAAAACGCCCCGAGGAATTAAAGGTCTTCGTATCCCAAGGGCTTATTTCTTAGCCAGAAAATCAGCAAACTCATTTCCAGTAATGTCACAGTGAGCCGGTATCCACTGAAAAGAGATTTTTTTGAGGAAAATATTTTAAGAATGACCTGCATTTTAAAATTATTTGTGAATTACAGAGGTAATTTTGAGATAGAGCTGGTAATTCTGATTGAGATTCAAAGGATTACGGCCCTGCTGAATTCGGAGCTAAGTGATAGTTGCTCGACAGCTAATGCAAAATACTTAGTGGTAGGTAAAAGGTACGCAATTTATAGAAGATACCGGTCCAGTACCATGATATCTATCTAGAAGGGAGTCATCAGTAAAAACATGTAGGAATAGTTGGAACATGTAGTAACTTGTTGGGAATAGATTGTTAATAGTTCCCAATGCTGACAGGAGCTTTGGAAACAGAGAGAGACATTTCACTCTTTGATACCTTCACATAAAGTTCAAGATTTATATCAAGATGAATGTAATCCAGAGGCCACAAATGTAGAAGCAAAATAGAAGTCTCTTGACGAAGCTCCAAAGAACAAGCAAGCTTCATGGCTAACTGTATGAAAACCCTCCTGGTTCCTTAAATTTCTAGTTTTGTTCAGTTCATAATTTCTCCAGAAGGGGTTATTAGGCAAACTTTTAAGTTTTTGAAGTAATACTTTACCTTTCTGTGGATGAACTTATAGAATGGTTAGGTGATGATAACTTAATGCAAAATCATTGTCTTTACGGATAAATTAAGCTTTTGAATCCAACATGACGATGTATGGAATAGAGATTGAACTCCATGGTTACCTCATTCATCCTTAAACTAATCCTAAAAACAATTTTATGGTTGAGGTAGCAATGGCTGAAATCACAGCTTACTGTTTTCTGGTACAATGATCAACTAGCATTATATTTCAAAGGATTATGATCCTATCCTTCCAAACTTACAAGTGAAAAGCAATGCGTTTAAAACGTCTTCACTCACCAGATTGCATTGTTGTCTGTTATCCTGATCAATCACCTACTGAACACATATGGTTGATTATAGCAGAACGATTGGCCCAACGTACACCTTCATGTTTATTCCAGAACTTCTTTCAAAATGTTTGCAAATAGCATGGGTTTCATATCCCAACAAAACATCTAAAGCCTCTTTCATCCAATGCTGAGGTGCGTAACATAGGTTATTGCCAACTGTGGCTACATGTTACTGTGCTAACTGTCAGTTCAGATTTCATTGTCTTCGTCACCTCACAGAATACTTTCTTTTTAATCGTTTCAAATGTTTACTGTATGGTACTTCTCTAACAAATTTGGCTTTGATATATTTTGTTCTCGTTAGTGTTTCCTTTTGAATCGTTAACAGCAAATGTGTAAAAGAATGAAGAAAAATATCGAATTTTTTCCTTTTATCATTTAATTTTTTGTGTACGTATTCTGGAATCGGAGTTATTCTCAGAAAATAAATTTCTCTTACATTTATTTCAATGAATATATATTCCTACATCTAAATTTTTGAGTTATCTAAAATTCAGAATCTAAAGAAGTGAGGTAGTGTTTTTGAACTTATGTTTAAGGTTTAAAATGTTTTTAGAAGATATAATTCCCTTCTTTAGAAAATATCAATGTTTGGAGCCA
>BMAO01033555.1:0-17284 GCA_019973975.1 Trichonephila clavata
TGCTTGTAGATCACAGCCACAATAAAAACTTGGTTAACTGCATTTGGATAATTTCAGTACGTAAAACAAAAAAATCAAAGGAAAAGATTTTTTTTCTCCAAATATCTTATTAAAGAAATTTTTTTTCTAATTATAGAACATCATACACATATGAATATAATGTCAATAGCACACCACATTTAATTCCATCATATGTGATTACCAAGGAATGCATGTATCGTTGAATTTTATTTTGTAGATAGAGAGCACAAATGAGAGAAATTTACATAGCTCTGAAACAATGCTATATATCTTTAAACTTGTAAGGTATAAAAATTGTTTTTTTTTCATTGTCGTGTAAATGTTCTTTATACTTAATACATTTAAAACGGAATATAATATAATTTTTCTATACCCATCAAATAATTTTTACGAAGTTTGAGTTCCTTTTCTGTTTAATAATATTTATTAATAATTATTGTCTGCTTAACAATTACTATTGTGTAAACAGATAAAGTCGAAACTTTTTTTTTTTACTATTATTAACAAGAAAAATAAAATTAAGATACACACCAAATTTTTAATATTCTATCTTCATAAGAAAATAAAATCATTTTTTGCGATTTGAAGAAGTCAAAATTTTAAAACGTTCATGTAAAATGAAATTCGAGTAATGATTTACACAACTAATCAAATTTATTTTGCAAAAATTTAGCAAGATTATTGAAACACTTAAAAACTACTTATTTGATCATTTACTTATTCTCCAAAGTCTATACCTTTTGAATATCAAATTCACAAAATGTTAAAAAACTTGGAGTATTAAATGTTTGCATTACTTTTTTTTAATGTCAAAATGTTGCTCTGATGTTGATAATTGTTGAATAAACTATAGTTTACTCCCATAAGATAGATTTAATTATAAATAATTGAATATTGTCCTGTTTTTCATGAAAAGTTATTAAACATTTCTTACACTTAATAGTTAAAAGTTAAATAATACCGGAATAAAAAAAAGTTTTATTATATAAACCAGTTAAAAATGTCAGATTCTTTTTTCAATTAATTTTCGCTTTGAAATTTGTAACATGTGTTCTTCCGTCAACATACTTTACAATTATCATTTGTATACGGTCAGATTAAGTTATATCAACTGGTATGCTTGCAGATATTCTTCTAATCTGTACACAATGCCTCTTGAGAACTGATTCATGAGTTATTACAGAATGAAGCTTTAATAAAATCTTATTTGTCCCACGACTCGTCTCACGTTTTGTATGTTTTTGACTTGTCCGATTTTGGGGGCTGCATCTCAATTGGTTAAGTAGTACAACTTTTACCCTTTAGCTTGTCTTTTCTGCATATCGGGTAGTCATTTCTAGTGACTGATTCATAATTATTACTTGGTTGTAATGATTTCGAATATTGATTCAAATGACCCAGCTGCGTTTGGATTCCCATGTGAACTCAAACAAAGCGCGAGATCTTTACCTCGAATAACAAGAGGACGAGGCCGTCCGACAAATCCAGAGTTTAATATACACAAGAATAATCTTTTATCTCGAAGGAATAAAAGTCATTTCGTTTATTTCTTTTTATAAAAATATATAAATATCAAAAGACGTTTGTAGTAAATTATACGAGGAAAATTAATACTAATTTTTTTAAAAATTAGTTCATAAACTTTAAAAGTAGAAGAGACAAAATTTTATACCAGGGTTATTAATCTGAATATTTTTTAAAAGTGAGTTTCCATAGTTTTTCTTTGATTTATTGAAAAGTGATTTTGGCTAAGTTGACTATAAACTCTTTTAAAACAGATATTTCTATGGTTTTATTTATTTATCAATTATTATGGTATTTTTAATTGAAATAATAAGGCAAAAATTATAAATTTTCTTGTTTCAGTCTCCTTGTTGGATACTAAACAAACTTCGCAGTTTATTCGATTTTTCAATAATGGCCTTTTCCTAAATGCATTTTACCTGAAGTTGGCGAGTTTAATATTACATTAGAAGCCTCGGTGCCCCAGTAATTCAAATAACAAAGTTCGTACCAGAAAACTTACCCTATAAAAAGTATTGAAATCCTCTGCGTCAACCAAAGTTCGCTGTGTAAAACAAAGGAACCTCTGCAAACTAAACTGACATTAAGCTAAGGGAAATGTGGGGAGAGAGGTATATTAGTCATAAGATATTGTTTTTTTTCACTTGATTCAGTTCAAAGTTGTAATGTCTTGGTTTGAGATCCAACAAGATGATTTTTATTTATGTTAGCCATTCTTAGAAATTTTTCCTTTATTAATACGAACAGAAATGGATAGTTCTTTCTAATGCTTGAAGAGGTCTCGAATGAAATTATTATGTGATATTTTCTCACACAGTTTGACTTGGAAATAAATAAATACGGTCTAATGGTTGAAATCCAAGATTATTGGTCATTAGAAAGTCATTTTTTTTCTTCAAAAATATTGTTACATTTTGAATAATCGATAGAAAAAATAGAATGGAATACTGTGTAATAAAATGTCTACTGAAGATAACTCGAAGCATAAAAGAAAGCGTTTTCGAGTCTTTCAATATTGTCGAAAAAATTCATGTCGGATTATTTTTGATGAAAGGGGGTTTGAGATCGAAAAATGATATTGATTAGCTGTTACAGCTGTTACAGTCTGTTATCAGGACAGCTTTATATTTAATTTATTTAAAGAGAAACACAAACTTGTCTTTAAAATCTTAAAATTTTACAAAAAGAAATAAGAAACTTTTTTTCAGTGTCACTTATATATATATATATATATATATAGAATGTCTCCTTAAATAAGAGGTAAATACATAAGGTCCATATTCAAAGAGACTAGTAGCAACATTAATTGTGCCTTATTCGGAGAGGTGTACCTTACAGGAGGAATTTGTATATTACATTAAGAGATACATATTAATTGGAACTTAAAACATAATTACCTGTTGCTATTTCAAACGAGCTAAACATAAGAGATTGAATTGTGCCAATTTTAGCTGGAAAACACATATCAAGTTAGAATTAGAATTCAAGAAAAAACATATCAAGTTTCATGATTTAACGTACACACCAGCCTCGAACCATTCAAGGGTCAACACGTAAGAAAACTGACTTTAACGCTTTAACGTACAGAATAAGAAAATAATATAGATGAAATGAAATACCAGATTCATATTACTGGGTACAAAGATATAACTGGAAATTGCAAAAAAGATAAATCAAATACATATTTAAAAATATATTCTGTCAAAAAGCCAGTCAGATATTTAAATGGGCATGTATAAATAAAGTAATTTTTTTAGAGATGTATTTATAAATTAGAAAAGTGAACAATATCTTCTTTACAAACATAATTTTGAACTGTACATAAAAGCAGAATTTTGAAGAACTGCAATTTGCCGAACGCTGCTCTAAGCAAAATATTGTTTTGTGTACATTTGTCATCCTTGTAGTAATATCATATACAAAAGATAATCGTTTGTACCTGTGTCCCGAAGTCGGGGGCTCATATACTTGCTACAACATATCGCCACACGCAGCGTAATTTTTATTTTTTAAAAGAGATGTAGTCGTTACAAATTTTATTAGAAGTAGTCGGCATTTCAATTCAGTCTAAAATAAAATTCCAAGTATTTAAATAAGGTACCAGCTTCCCAAAGTATAAATAATAATATTTCAAAAAAAAAAAATATTTTCACACCAATTTTTTCGTAACAAAAAAAAAAAGGTATTTTTCAAATTCAGTCCAAATGCCATACCTAAAAATTTGCCTCGGACATGGGTCCAGTTTCCCTGGCTTTAGAGCTACCTCTGATGCTAACATTAGCGACAATAGTAAATACGGTAAGAGAGAGAAGTAGGTTAGATCATGTGAAATTACTCTCCAACTAGGAGTATACATGTAAGCGGGTAGACATAGATCAGGATTAGCTTTTAATATATGCTTTTTTTTATTTCTGTTTTTAAGTGCTATGTTGTGAATCGCTTGATTCAACTGTGTGATTATATGACATCTGGTTACAATTAGGACTTAAAAAAACCGCATAAAACTAGCATTTTTTTAACATAGTACTTAAGTACCATTAAGTTCCTAAAAAATAAAATTAAATTTAGAACTTCACTAACATTAAAAATACTATGTTAATATTGAAGTGTTTTTCAAACAGGCTTTGTAATGAAAATCATTTACTCAAAAGTCAAAAGAAGCTGTAAAATTTTTTTTATAACTTAATACCAAATAAAACTACTAGAAACTACATTTTGATAGAGGAATAACTCACTAAAAAGGAAAACGAGCATTGTTTATAAGCGTTGTAAAACCATGGGCAAAAATCACTTCTTTCCTCTATTTTGTTTTTCTAAATTGTTAGGTTATTATTAAATTGAAAACTTTTAATTTTCCCAAATTCATATTGAATTTAAACATTATTAGATTAACCGTATTAGATAATTTCGTAAAGCAACTTTTGCAAAAATCCATTTTAAGACGCCCTTATTAAACATCGATCCACAGTGCCGTTATAAACAAGCAAAAAAGAAACTTTTTTAATGTGGTATTGTCGGCTCCATTACAAATTTTTTCTATCAAATGAAGAATGTTTGTAACTCATAGATATTTATGTACAATCAGCCAACACACCATGCACTAACATTCTAATTTTCTTAAACTATTCTGTATTATTGGGACTTGGATTTTTCAATAACTATTCAAAATTCAGGATATTAATTCAGTTTTTATTATAAGTTTTATTTTGATAAATACGTAAGAAATTTTGTTTGGTTGATAGAACCATGTACGGCCTGCCGCCGCCCTTTGGCTTGGCCGCCCGCGTGCCGAGCACGCGCTGCACACCTGCTAGGATCGGCCCTGCCTGGGCGCCATGGATAAACCGGCGCCCTATGGATAAACCGGCACTGCATTCAATTTTCTTTCGGTAATTCTAAAAAATACCGCTGTTTGAAACGACCATATATGAATGTTGTCAAAAAATTTTAAATTAATATTACGCATTTATATCTATAATATCATCATAGATATACAGAATCATATTTTTAATAAAACCTTTGTAGAATATTCTTTTTCACAACACTTGTCTTACCGAATCATTAAAAAAGGAGAAATTTTAAATCAAACATTTTTTCCCTCCAGAGGCGTCCATTTGTAATCATCAATTGATTTAGTTCATATTTCCGATATCAGATGGTAGCACTGATTTTCTGATCAGTCAATATTATTATGTAACTTACCTACCTAACTACGGGAGCCTATGTTTTCTCATACACCCGTTAGATTCTTGGAAGATCGGTTGCTCTCAGATTCCCGCTGGAGAGCCTGCAAAAATCGGTTCGTGAAATTTCGACTGTGTGTATGTGTGAATTATCTCTCATTACTTGCTTGAAGTAGTTAACAGAATGGAAGGTACGTGAATATTCTGTTTGCCGAATTTTTCCAATTTGTTTAAAGCCAATCAAAGAGGTGTGAATCCGAAACTGATAAAAATAATTTTTTTGGATAATTCATTAAAATTTTAACTTTTTTCTGAATCGTGAGTTAAGGCATCTCTAACTACGAACTTCGACGCTTGGACGCTCTAGGTGGTTGTCAAAGAAATATAATATTGTAGTGCAGTAATATAACATTGAGAATAATTTAACTGTTCAAAATTTTTTGGAAATTTTAGTTTTATAATATATTATTAGTATAATTTTATGCAAATTTTTTCAAAATATAAAAAGTTTTTCTTTTCACTGAAGCGTAAGGAGGAGAGGGAAAGATGAGTTTATAAAAATAAATTAGTTTCTCTTGAAGAAAATCGAAAGACTTATTAAAATAAAAATTAAATTTAGAAACATAATACAATTTCTTTAATATATAAAGATTTAAAAAAATAAAAAAAAAATTTTATTTACAATTCTGAAATTTAGTAGATAGCAAATCTAAATTGTAAATTTTCAAGAAATCGAGTTTATGCAGGAAAAAAATAATTTTACATTTTTTTTTATATTACAAGTTGGAAAAAAATTGTGATGCATCATACGGAACGGAAACATTAATCATTAACCTAAGATAAGAAATTAACCTTTCTAATTAATATTTAAATTACGAGAAAAGTATTTTAAAGTTTTTGAAAAATTTTTAATAAAGTAAATAAAGTGTTTTATTAGCGTGTTTATTCGTTAAATTCATAAAATAAACTTTTTGGTAATTATTTTCTATAAAAGAGATTCAGTTATTTATTTATTTCGAGAAATCTATATGTAGGTAAATTAATTAACCTAAATTGTTCAGTCCAAAGTGCAAAAAAGTGTTTTTAAAAAGGAGTGGGAATCGGTGAATCATTTGAAGCGATTTGATGAAATAATCCATTACTTATAATTATTTCTAGCTATACCAACACTTCATAAAACCTGATTTTTTTTGTAAACTTTACTACAGAATCCAATTCTTCTTCAAGTAAGGTCTTCAAAGTGACGCCTGTGAGTACTGAAGCTGATGTTGATGGCGGTACCTCTGGTCCTAATCTACGTAAAAGGACAGGCAGGGCTAAACTGACAAATGTAAACGGCTATACTCTAAGCTCCCCTACAGCAGAACTGGCATCTGCTGGTAATAATTATTTATTTATAATAAAATATAAATGATATATTTCATAGATTTTGAAATATGAATTTTTGATGGAAAAGGAGTGGGAATTGGTGAATCATTTGAAATGATTTGGAGAAATAATGTATAATCTATAATTATTTCTGCTTAAACCAACACTTCACATATCCTGATAGCTTTTTTTTTGTGTAAACGTTATTACAGAATCCAATTCTTCTCCAAGAAAGGTCTTCACAGTGACGCCTGTAACCACTGAAGCTGATGGTGATGGTAATACTTCTGTTTCCAATCAACGTGAAAGGACAGACAAGGCTAGGCCCGCATATGATACTGGAAGTTCAGTTAGAGAAGAAACGGTATCTGCTGGTATAATAGTTATTTAATTTTAATAGATTATAAATGATATCCCGTAGATTTTAAAATATGATTAATGATCTAGACCTTAGAATCTACGATGTTTGAAAATTCATTTGATAACTATTTTTTTTTGAAAAAAATGAGTTGATTAATAACTGTAATCTATTAATATATATTTTACTCCTCCCCCTCCGCGAAACGCAAATTTAGTAGATCTCTACGCAACAAAAGGAACATGCTTAGCAAATTTCAACTCTGTAGGTCTAACAGTTCAAAAACAGGACTTTTTTTTGCATATATGCACTTTTAACACACTCTTAGGAGTCAATTTTGGTAAAACATGTTCTTAGTAGATCTCTATTCAACCAAAGAAACATAGTCCTCAAATTTCAACTCTGTAAAGATCGAGCACAGTTTCGGGTATCTCGTGATGGGTAAGTGATTAAATGAGTTGTTTTTTCCTATATAATATATATATACATACAGAGATTATTTTAAATTTTATATTACAGGGAGAAATTCAGACTTGGAAAAATCCTTATATCTCAAAAAACTGCATATAATTTTTCAAAAAAAATTTATTTGATATTAATATTAAACTTTTTTCCTACGGATTTTCCAAAATGAGTTATAAACGAAATTTAGAGATTTTAAGTTTGGCGTCCTATTAAAAAAAAAGAAAACTTTAATCGCATGAAAAAGAAGTTTTTGTGTTTTCAGTCTTTGTGTTAAAAATGTCATCCTGATAAACTCTGATGCATTTTAAGCTTAAATTATATAATCTTCATTATAGGACTTCAAGCACCCAAAGATTATGAAAAAGAAGCAACTGGTGTTGCCGATCCTGAGAAAGTTCAAACTGGTAAGTATATATATATATATACATATACTATATATATATATTATTTATTATGTAAGCAAACTTAAATTATTTCATCCTTTTTATGAAACTTGAAGTACATGGCAAAGTGATGATTGGTGATGAAACTGCTGTTGCCAAACCTATGAAAAAGTCTGTTGGAGTGCAAACTGGTAAGTGTATATATATTATTCATTACGTAATAGAGATTTCGAAGATTGTACTTCATATTTCAAAGTACAAGTCAATGGCAAATATGTTCATTTTAAATCAATATTTAAAAGGAAAAAGTGTAAAAAAAATGTAAGTAGTATTAAAATCCGTTAAATGGTTTCTTTTGCTCCCTTTTTCTTATCTAAATTTCAGTTTTAGTTTTCTAAAATTATATGCAATAATTCTGCAATTCATTTTGGATATATTTATTTCTGTTTCTATTTCTTAGTAATAAATACTGAAGGTTTTTTTAGTTATTCTAGTCTAGGAGTTTTTCATTTTCACTTAAGGAATTTTTGGATTTTTTTCCCTTTGATTTAAAAGTTTTAGTCAAATCGGGGGTTTGATTCCTGCCGCTACTGAAGGCGCACCATATAGAAGACTTGTTGCAAGCTAAATCTTTCGAGGCTCAAAATTTCCCATTGGCATGGTGTGGAAGTTTGGAGAGTTGGTGCCAGATCAGGTGTCACCTTCGTCTCTTGACCGTGGTTCAAAATTACAAAGCCCTTCGCCAAAAACCCTCACATTGCTTCAGAATGCAATGTTAATGAAAAACCAAATCAATCAAAATTACAAGGAATGTTGCCAACAGCCATCATATTTCGAATTGTGGCGTTAAAAAATTATCAATCAATCTATCGTCCACTAATTCATATTACCGCAATCACTTTATTTCTAAACATTTTTCAAGAAAAACTACTCATTAAATGTAAAAGGAATTTAAAGAATAGATTACAAAATTTTAAAAACCTGTAATTGCATCTTTCAACAGGCACGTGTTATTAAAAAAATATTTTCAAATATAATTACATAAAAAAATCATTTCTACAACAATTATTTTTAATGAAACCTATTCTTTGAATCTGAGGAAATTAGTTTCAAGGTTTCTACATCATCACTAATCAAAATCACTGATATAATTTAAAAGTACTATTTATTATGAAATCTCTGAATCACACACCATTCTTTCCACAAATGGAAAATTTTAAAAATTTTTAATGAGTTTCATTCTTTTCATTATTTCTTAATTTACTTTGAATTATAACTCCGCACTACAAGTTGCTTCAGGATCATCAGAATACCTCATTCTCCTAATTTCTACACCAACTGTATAGGTACTTTGGAACGCAGTTCCATTTAACTTGCAGCAACCCCCACCTTCCTTGCCCCTGTAAAATGTGTTTTAGGTAGACTCGGGATTCAAACCTTCGAATCAATTAGTTCGAAACGAAATTTAAATTAATTTAAAATTACCGTATTCTGAAATTAAAAGTAAAATTTTTAGAGCGTTTTTCACGTAGTGGAACAAAAGCGCTATTAGGACCCAAATTTCGTCTTCGTCTTCGTTCCATATTTTGTCGTACCATTTTCTCAGCCAATAAGCAACCAATTGACCTCGGGTTTTCGGCATTTGGTCGCATTTGTGCCCTAGATGAGCCGAATCATATTTAAATTTTCCCATAGTTTTCCCGAATTTTCCTGAATTTCGCTAGTTTATAACAAAATTTTTCTCACATTTTACCTAGTAAATTTATTGTTTGCAAAAAGTTTTTAGATTTGTGTCATTGTTTCTTTTCAGCTCAATAGTAGAACATTTAGAGAAGTGGTACAGTACACTACTTTCTGTTAGTAAAAAGTTCATTAGTTGCATTATTGTAAAATACAAACATGTGAAAAAATGCGCTAAAATTACTTGGCCATGCCAATGATTGATATCTTGTTTTTGCTACTAAATCGCAAAATGTTGTTTGAATATTTTTTATTCTAAATCGCAGAATATTTTTTGAATATTTTTGCTAATAAATCGCAAAATATTTTTTAATACTTTTTCTACTAAATCGCAAAGTTATTTCTCTCTGCTCTTCAGTACTTTTCATAGTGGTAAATATTATTTTCGGCCGCAAGTCTCGTTTCATACAAATTTATCACCTCTTTTATGGTATGGGCACGCAGTAGCATCAAGATTCGAACTCACCGCACAATAAAGAACAGCCTCGAACGCGTGACCAAAACCACTTGAGTATCACATACTTACTTTTTTCCCTAACTAAGAGTCTCCGGATATATTAAAATAACTTCATAAAATCTGTTAGAGAAATTCGATTGTTTTTTAAAACAATCTTTATTAAAAATAACTTTTAAAGCAAAAAAAATAAAAAAAATTTCACTAATATTCTTATGTGTGAAAATTATAAGTTCAAGAAATTATAAACTTTGTTACTTTGCTTCGGCAACGGTAGTCAAGTGGTCATGGTCATGGATTCGTGATGACGTCGAACCTTTTTGGGTCTAAAAACCCAATGTGTAGAGAGTCTGGGGGATGTTTAATGTGCCATGGCTCAAATCCTCGCATGAGGTGAAAGGGTAGGTAAAGAGAGTGGGGTGCAGGTGCTAGCTCAGGTATCGTCCTCGTCACTTGACCGTCGTTCAAAAATATGAGAGCTATCACCAATAGCCTTTTTGTTGCATCATAGGGCTATGGCCAAAAGTTATGGTCGTGAAATTGCATCGGTCTTATTTCAGTCGAATTGTGAATATTTTTTAATTCTACCGCTAAGGACTGGTCATACAGAAGAGCCAATGCTCATGGAAATTGCTAAGACTTAAAGTATCTGACTGGTTGCGACAACCTATTTTTTAAAAAATGGAGATATATGGAGGTTTTTTTGTTATTTTTAGATTTGTTTAGTGCATTTTAAGAAAAATGTGCTAAAATTAAGAAGAGAAAAAGAAATTATTATTACTAAAATGCGAAAAAATGGGTAAAAATTGACAAAAAATAGCATAAACGCGGTCCATTCTATACCAAAGGTTTAAGAACAAATTTTCAATTTTTTCAATCTAATGTGTTGTCATATTATTAATTTTTGAAATGACCTTCAGGATAAGAGATATTTTCTTTTTTACAAAAGCTAGAGCACTTTATCTCAGTTATTATATGAAATTGCTTAAAAAAACAGTGATTATATTCACATAAGGGACTGCAAATTTTGTAATAAAACAGTGATTGATAAATCTGAAGGTTAAAAAAATTCTACTATTATACAGAACTTACAGAAAAAATTTCAGTTAATTATGTTTAAAACTTTTTTAGCAATCGCTGACCCCGTTTGATTATTTTCAAAAAATCACATTTCGAGTAAAACGCGTTTTAAATTATGACATCTTGGTTAAAGTAATGGCGTCTGCTTTTACTAAAATACTTGTAGTTCTAGTTCTAGTGAACGTAAAATGATAAACTTAGTATTTTTATAAAGCTAATAAGATGGCCCATAAAATAAAATAAATAAATAAAAATTTGTCAATTTTTGGCAAAATTCACAATTTTAGGGTAGTCGGATACCTTAAGACGATATGGTACCCTAAAAATCATTAAACTGTCGAATTTTTTTATTGGCTTATTTGGTACCTCGAATCCTTATAAACATGCCTGCAAAATTTCAAAGCCTTTCCTGCATTTTTTATCAAGTTATGGGGCAATATTTGATGCTGGACAGCAACTACCACGCCCACATTTCATATTATCTGCTAGAAAAGAGCCTGATAAAAAATGAATTAATTATTTTTCTACTGCGCGTAAATGAGACTGACATTATACATGCAGTAACAAATCATTTCAAGAATGAATTGTGCAATTCATGCAAAAATTCTAATTTCTGTATTATTTATTGAAGAGCAAATGGATTTGGTCAAGATTTAAAAGGTATGCGTGCTTTTTATGGTATTATTATGAATGAAATTAAAACTTCAAAACGGATTCGCCCAAAGCACAAATACTAAATCTCATTTTGATAACTCAGATAATTAAAAATATAATTCACAAGAATAGAATAACTCTCCCATTTTTATATATTTGTTTTTGGTGATATATATATATGTATCCCATGTGTGTGAAATTCAACACTTTTATAATTAAAATATTTTAAGATATTTATTTAAACAAATGCACATATGTAGTTCTTAGATTTTGATATATTTTAACTATAAATTGTTATTTGATTTTGCTTTCATTCGTGTACGCGGTGGCGTCGATCGACTTGGTCCCCCCCCCCTTAATAATTTCTTTACTACTGATGACCTGCTTTGGGCAGAGTAGAGCTTACACACTAAAATATCTATCTCCATGTTGATCCTATGGTGCCCTTTTTTTTATATGGGGTTGATATTTGGGGGATCGATAATACTACCTGTTTGGTTAGGAAGTACAAGGACTCGACCCTCCAGGTGCCTCCCCCAATAGCTCGACACCTGAGCCTCTTAGTCCGCTCGGATCTAGCTCATTCGATCCCTCTGCCTCCATTATATTCTCTCCAAATTTCTTGCTCATAGGCTCATTCTTTGTATTTTATTTCAACGTTTTAAACTTTTTTAAATCTGTATTATCTTGAAATGTATTTCAGTCTCTGCTGCGAGATATGAACCACAGATACCCCTCGGTGAGACCCATCCATTTTTCCACTTAGCCCTCATTTGGTAGGCCTAGGGAGGGCTCCAGCACTAAAATATCCTGTTCCCATGTTATTCCTATGGGGTTGGGTAAACATTTTGCCCCCCCCCTTTAGAATTGGGCGAGAATCTTGATATTTGGAGGTTCGATAGTATTACGTCATATCGCGAGATATACGAGAAATTGACCTCCTCAAGTGCTCCCTCTCCCCTTACAGGGCTATTTCCTTTATATCTGGAATCCTAGGCTCCCTTGGTCATCCGTACCGGCCTGATTCGGTATATATCCCTATGAGCTTTCTGAACATAACTTTATTGCAATAATCTTATTTCCTCTCACCCCCCCCATTTCACGGTTTTTAAAGTATTTAAAATTTTTTTAAAATCGTCATCTTTCCGAAGATTTTTAAGTCTCTGCTTTGTATCTCAAACCATAGGTTCTCCTCGTCGAGCTTCATCTTTTTGTCCAATTTGTTCCATGGACAAATGGAAAATCGTCGCTAAAATTAAAAACCCCATGTCAATTCTATGGGGTTTGTAGGTTTGGTGACGTCATGAACTAAGTGAGATGGGATGATACTTGGGCAATCCACTTATCTTCGCTTAGTTCGAAGTTATCTATGTTCATTCTCGACACGATGCCTCCCCCCCTGGGGAGTTATTTTCGTTATTTCTTTCTGACCTGCCTCCGCCCCATTTGCACCTACAGGCCCAGGACCGGCTGTGTTCGATTTCTCTTCTTTTTCTCTACAAACAGGCTGGGTTTCCAGTTGCTGGGTACCCCTTTATAGTTTTATTTAACTATTTTAATAACAGAAATAATTATTTTTGATAAAAAATGCATTACTCCTTGTGTTCATTAAATAAAATTTTCATTAAAGATATAATTATTCGATAGAAAATTATTTCCAATCACACCCGATTAATTTTTTTCAGTATTTAAGTTACTATTGCGTATTTGCCACGATAACATGTCAGATGTTACACATCATATACGACTACAGTAAGGCTTGTTTAGTTTTTTTTTTTATTGATTCGTGCTTCCATGATACAGGTTTTTTGTTTTTGTTTTTGACCATAGAATCTCTTAATAGAATTTATCTTCGGTAAACTGAATAAATTGATAAGAATATAAAAGTATATAAATTATATTTGTTGTGTTTTAAAACTATTTTTTTCTAATGATTTCTATTTTTTCTATTGATCAATTTTATAAGCCATATATGTTTTTGAACTAATCCGTAGAATACTGGATAAATTGATGATTAAAAAAATCAGCATAGAAGTAAAACGTGCTAGGAAAAGAATTACCTTAAGTCTTTTAATTTAATATGATGAATCATTATTAAAAATAGTTTATTTGTTATCTCTAGCTATACCACTAAAATTTATATTTTAGTTTTAATTGTTAACGGACTACACAAATCATTATAATGAATCACTTTGAAAGGCTTTAAATTTCATTCATTATAATTTTAATTAATTTATATATATGTAGGGCAAAGTGACTTCCAGTTATCACCCACGGCATCTCCGGAAAACCTGAGATTTGAAATTTAGCACACATGTTCTTTTGTTAAATAGAAATCCGGCAAGAATGGGTTTTACGGAAATAGACACATCCCTACCCCCATGAAGGAGTTATGGTGGCGTTACAGATAAATATACTTTTGTTTTACGAATTTATATCAAGAGCTTAATGTTAGGTTTTAGATATCAATAACATAAAAATATATAGTCATACAACATTATAAAATACCCGGTGGAGCGGGTGGGTAATGGCTAGTAATCAATAAGTTTTTCAATTTATTTAAATACCATAAATATATAAAACAAAGAAGAAAATAACAGAAAGTCATTTATGTTGAAATAAATTTCCAAGCACATGTATGATGACCTTTCATTATAATTTTTTTTCTTAAAATAATAACGTAATGCGATGATTTTATCTGAAAATTGCGATTGTAAAATGAATCGAATGCTGCAATAGTCGCGGAAGTGGCGACAGTGACATGAACCAACCACAGCACAGGTTTTGATATCAAATTCAAATTCTGTGATTGGAAAAAAAATAGTAAATACAGTGAACATTGTTTGATACGAAACTGAGAGAACTGAAACATTTTTTCTTGTTAAATCTACGCGCATTTAATAAACTGATTAAAAAAAAATCTTCAATTGCTTCGAAGCAATTGCTTCCGGTAGAAAAATTTCTTGTTTTGTATCTCTTGATCACAAGGGATTCGGAGGCAAAAAGATAAGCTTTATAGCTTTTAATTCAACGTTTAATACAACGCTTTTAATACAACTTTATAGCTTTTAATACAACGTTTAAAACAACAATTTTAATAAAACGTGAGCCATATCACACTTATCATTGCAACACACCTTAAGCTTTTCTCATAATAATCACTCATCTGACTATACGATCCGAATTCCAAAGCCAACTGATGAGAAATGACATGTTTTTGTGAGTCGTTTGTTGGGGTGGAGGGTGTAAAAATAGCTTCAGCCACATCGACCACAGCACAGGTTATGATATCAAATTCAAATTCTGTGATTGGGAGAAAAATAGTAAATACAGTGAAAATTGTTTAACCGCGAAACTGAGGGAACTGAAATATTTTTCTTGTTAAATCTAAGCGCATTTAATAAACTGATAAAAAAATCTTCAATTCCTTCGAAGCAATTGCTTCTGGTAGAAAATTTCTTGTTTTGTATAATCCCTTGATTACAAAGGATTCGGAGGTAAAAAGATAAGCTTTATAGCTTTTAATACAACGCTTAATACAACTTTTTAGCTTTTAATACAACGTGAGCCACATCACTGCAAATTATCATTGCAACACATCTTAAGCTTTTCTCAATATAATCACTCATCTGACTTTACGATCCGAATTCCAAAGCCAACTGATAAGAAATGACATGCTTTTGTGAGTCGTTTGTTGGGGTGGAGGGTGTAAAAATAGCTTAGATAAACAAAACTGGCTCGTGTCACAGTTATTTCAAGGGTATTTCAAAGGCAAGTTAGCCTCCTTTCTACGAAACATCTAAAACCACCTTTCTTTTATATCCCACCCCTCTTAAATCTCGCCTGCCCGGCTGATGTTTTCTGCATTTTGTTCATTCCCAGAAAGGAAATCATTTCGTGTTAAGAGAGAAAAATGCATGAAAACACTCAGTAGTTTGTCGGGACTGTTTGTATTATATTTCGTGTTAAACAAATTTTAGTCTTAAGCGTTTTCACGTTAAACGTATTTTACTGTATACCTTATGCTAATTGCGCCTTTGAAGAGTAACAAGATGAATCATAAAAAGAACTGAAAATCGTGCAGGTTTGTTAAATTGTTTGGTACAATTTTCTTCACATATTATTGATGGGAAAATTTCCAAAAACGTAATACTATATCATATTATGTGGAATTAAACTCACCCTAATTGCTAAATAGGGAATTTCTAATGAACATAAAACACACGCAAGAAAACATAGCTGTAGCTACAGAAATTTTAAAGCTATTGCTAAATACCTTCAAAACGATGAAAGACAGTTCATCATTTACAATAAATATCTCACGAATTTAAAATTAAGTCAACAAAATATCATCATTATTCTGGTTAACAATATATGGGATTAAGATGGGGGAAAAATAGGAAAATGGCTTAAGTTTTATAAACGCTCTGGTTTCAAGCTTGTTTTTAGTCGAAAATTTAATATTTTTTTTCAGTTTTTGAGACTTAAAATTTTCCTTCTAGTTAGCGCGTTTTTCACGTAGTGGTACAAAAGCGCTATTAGGACGCAAATTTCGTCTTTGTCTTCGTTCCATATTTTGTCGTATCTTTTTCTCAGCCAATAAGCAACCAATTGACCTCGGTTTTCGGCATTTGGTCGCATTTGTGCCCTAGATGAGCCGAATCATATTTAAATTCAATCATTAAAAAATTTTTTAGTACAGTACACACACACACTACTTTCTGTTAGTAAAAAGTTCATTAGTTGCATTATCGTAAAATACAACATGTGAAAAATGAGCTAAAATTACTTGGCCATGTCAATGATTGATACCTTGCTTTTGTTTTAAAATAGTCATTTTTTGCTTTCAAGAGGCTTTTTTTAAAAAAAAATTCTGAATTTTTGAAAGTTACGAGATTTAAGCAACATTACTCTCATATAGAGACAAAAATGCATAAGAATAAAAGAATAAAAAATGTTTTTGCAAGTTGTTTTTGTTGGCACTCTTAGATTAAATGTATCTGATGGTCCAAATGAATTGACTGTTTATTAGATTTAACGAAAAATAATAATATTAGAAGCATTTTTTTATTCTTTTTAGTTATAATTTGATAGTTAAATTTAAAGAAAGGAAACTACAAATAAGTGAAATGTTAGCAATTTCATCTTTGTCCAATGAATAATATCTATAAATAAAACAAAAACAATTGTCGAATAATTTTACTGAAGAAACATAATTTTAAAAAATATCAGATCCTTTAACTTAAATTTTATTCATGAATTTAAGTTTAAGACTAAAAGATAATAAATTATAGTTTAAAAAAAACCTAAAAAACACGCTTTTATACTGAATTGAACTAAAAAGTAAAAAAATAATTCTTAATATAAGAATAAGATAATGAACGAGAAAATTAATGTCATTGGGGTAAAAGCGTGGAGTGCTCTACATCAATTATTATAATTTTATTTATATTCCGAAATCTGAGTGTAAAAATGTAGTGCAATGCACCTCACGCTTTTACCTCAATGGCATTAATTTTCTCGTTAATTATTGTATTCTTATATTAAAATTATT
>BMAO01033556.1:0-25185 GCA_019973975.1 Trichonephila clavata
TCCAGACATGTTGCGCTGAGAGAACGCCAAGTGATTTTTTAATTGGGCTCACTACTTATGTTCAGAACTGTTAAGTACTCTTATTAGTTTATGGGCTCTACTTGAAAGTTACAGATGGTATATGGAGGCTATAAAAATAATGATTTTGGATTAAAAGTGTTCTTTTTGGACCATCTGTTCGGAGAAACAATTGTGTGTGTAATTTAAGACTTGATGATGTTACATTAAATAAAAGTTAAGTGGAAAAAATTGGATTTTATTTTACATCTAGTTTTATTGTTCTTACACACACACATATATATATATATATATATATGGCAGTGGTAACTATATAAGCCAGTAAGAGTCTCCAGATAGATGTGATCATTTTGGTCCAGTGGTACGTCACGTGCTTACAGAACCAAAGATCGCGAGTTCTATCCTCTTCATTGGTGACCTTGAAGCTGAACAAAGAAAACTCAACCCTCGTGCAGCTGTCGTGGCACCAACTACACGCCGCAAGAGTAACCAAAGCCGTCAGACACACGTAACGCAGCAAACAAGTCATCATACCCACATGACGCAGCAAAACAAGCCATTAGACTCGAATGACGCTACAACAACAACTCATAGGCTCGCCATAACGTCTATATCGTTCTTTCGCCAAGCCATCGACTCACGGGTAGGGGAGTGTATGGAGGCGGTGTTTATGTAGGCCAGTAAAAGCCTCCGGACTGACATGAACATTTTGGTGCAGTGGTATGTTTCGTACTTACAGAAGCAAAGGTCGCGAGTTCTGTCCTTCGCATATATATATATATATAAGGTGAGAATATTCATATATCATGAAGTTCTTAACGAACCGTTAATATATTTCTATTTAAAAAAGACAAAGGTGACACACTAATTCCCTCATCGCGAGATCTCCAGAACCGTTAGACACACAGAAATGAAGTTTGTTAAGTATGTTTCTTTTGCTGAGTGAAGATTCGCTAAGAAAGTGTTTTTTGTAGAAATAGTCTCCCAAGGAAAGTTGTGAAGGTTTAGGAGACGACAGATTTAAACATGCCCGCGTGTCTGACATGTTAAACCTAAATGCTATTTAATTAGCATAATTATTTTGTTAAATAGTGATCCACAAAGAACGGATTTTATGGAAATTGGCTCCCAATGAAAATGGGATCAAGTTTTTGAGCCATAAGACTAACAGATTTGAAATTTGTTAAGCATTGCTCTTTTGGTCACTTAAAAGTCGATTTTGCAGAAATAGACTTTTAAGTGGGTTGGTTGTAGGGTGAAAACAAGATGTACTTCCATTTTTTGAATGTCCTTTTTAAGTCAAAAAGTGAGGGCTGTATAAATGTTTTTTATTGCAATTGAAAGCTCAAGATTAAGATATTTAGGTATTCGACTACCCTAAAATCGTGAATTTTGCACACAAAAAATAACACTTTTTATGATTTTATATTATAAGCAATCTTATTAGCTTTGGAAAAATACCAGGTTTATTACTTTCCATTCACTAGAACAAAAACTACACGTGTTTTAGTAAAAGCAGATGCCATTACTTTAAGCAAGATGTCTTACTTTAAAACGTGTTTTACTCGAAATGTATTTTTAGGAAAATGCTCAAATACAATTGGTAAAAAAATTTTGTAAATAATTAACTGCAATTTTTTGTGTATGTTCTGTAGAATAGTAGAAGTGTTTTAACCTTCCGATTTATCAATCACCGTTTTATTACAAAATTTACAGTCCGTTATGTGGATATAATCACTGTTTTTTTTAAGAAATTTCATAGAATAAAAAAGATAAAAAAACTCTAGTTTTTGTAAAATTAAAATATCTTAGATCCTCCATTTAAAAAAAAATGTCGCAAGTAGTTGGATACCTTAATTAACTTAAAAAAACACAATTTTATATAGCCATAAAACAACACGAAAGACCCAATGGATAGTTAAAAAAGGATATCTTTTGAATTTCAGCACCCAATTCAATCACAGAAATCTCCTCTAAATAGAATTTGAATAGAAATTCTCTAAATATACTTTACCGTGGAATTGTAGAAAAGTTATTGATTTTAGAATTTTCTCCAAATTATAAATTGTCATACGAAGAAGATTAATTATTTACGAAAATATTCTTCGTATTTTTTATTTATGATTATTGTAGTAAAGACATATTCTGAAAATATATCGTATAATTAAATATTCTAGTATAAATTGAGAAAAAAAAAACACTTATTCCAAAATATCTTAAGCTGATTCTTTAAATATTCTTGTTGGAACATTTGAATCGCATGGAACAGTTTATTTTCTCCCATTCTTAAAAATGAAAAATTCCGTATAATAATTCAGATAGAGACGAAAATTCTGTTTTTGATCTTGGTCATGAGACTTGAGAAATTCCAAAAAGAATTTCTAAGGGCATTCTTTGGCGAAGATTACAAATGGCAGTCGATTTTACAATTCGTTTTCACCCGAATTCTGAATAACTTGAAATAGACGCATTTTTCAAGGGACTATTTTCCCTACTTTACATTTATATTTTATTCCTTAATAATATTTAAATACAAACTCAAACATTTGTCATGGAGTTTTCTTTTCTCAAGATATGCGCCTTTTAAAGTGCTCTTTGACAAGTAATATTCATAGCTGTTATTTTTTTTGCACAACAAAACTAACATCAATGCGCAGTCTTTTGAAAATAAATATTGCAAAGGAAAAATGCTTACTTTACGAATATGCATTCGAACAGCTTTTATATGGAGCTTTTAAAGAAACCAAAGCATAAAATTATATTTATGTATTATTATAGAATTCAGCATATGGTGCTGATTTCTATGCTAAGAATTTCGTATAAAATGCTGAAAGGGATTTACCAATAAGAAATTCATTACTATTGGAGAATATAAATGTTCTTGGATTTGATATCTGGTTTTTTTCTGTATATTTTTAAAAGTTTTTTTTTATATCAGTTTACATACATTATAATTCTTGCATGGTATTCCTATGCTTGAATCATCAAAAAATAGGCTTTATTTTGAATTGATCAAATAAGATAAAATTCAAGCCTTATAGCAATAAAAAATCATGAATTTACTCAGAGTTATTTTTATTTATAATATTTGTATGTATGAAATAAATGTGATACTAAATGACAAGTTTTATACAGAACAAACTGAAAACAGACTTCTATATGATCTTAATCCGTTACGCTTAAAAACGAATACATGATATAAATTTTAATTTGAAAAACAAGTAAAAATATACTTTTTTTGTGTGAAAATCAGTTGCTCCAAACTTTGAAACATGTGTACATTTAGAAAGGGTGTAAGAATTTGAAAAAAACCATTTTTAATCTATGAATATTTTTAATACATATTGTTGGTTTTAAAAAATAACGCGGGATTCAATATTTCAGAAATAAATAAAGTAATATTTCTTTAAGCTTTATCTATTTCTGTTATGTACTTATATACACACACATTAAACAAAACACTAATTTTTTAATTGGAAAAATGCTTTTAAAATAAATATTTTAAATATGTGATAAATGCTTACGAGTAAACTGTAAAATAATTCAGAAATGTTTAAACTTTTTTCTTATATCGACACTATTCTATGCATTAATAATCTTCTGCATGACTTAAAATGTTATATGAAAACACGGATTCGACCACACCTTCCTTTTTAGGGAATTTTTTTCTACTATTTAAATCGCACATATATCATCATATCAAAGGATTTAAAAAGACTATGTTTTTGGATGCAAATTGATAATTTCTAGTAGAAAGCTATTTTATCAATTAAAACTTTACGTAAATTTATGCCGTCATTAAGCTTGTCTTCCAATTAACATGCCTAAAATCTATTTAAGGCATGATCAAACTGGACCTGGACACTGGGAATCGGCTTCGGTAGGAGACTTCATCTCGTTTTCAACTCGACCTCGGAATCATGATCCGAATAATTTTAATCTTCAAATGTTATTCAAGTGACATGTTCTTCTGAAAAACTGGGACTTTCGAACTGTATGCACCGGGCTTAGCGAAGGGGAAAAAACATAAAAGCCAAAATAATTTCGAAAAATAATATTGGTCATGCTGATTTTGTGAAGGGAAGGGAAAATTTATAAAAGTAGAGAACGCCCGTGCAACGCCGGGCCATGAAAGCTAGTCTACATTAAAATGCGATTTCTGAATAAAAGACATTCTGTGTAACTTTTCTATTAAACAGAATTTGAGATGCCTTTTCTCCTCCTGTTTCTTTCGAAAGCGCTTGAATGCTTCACTTGCATATTCCAATATCTTCCTTCCATGCGAGTTTAAATTGTGTACCGTTCCTTCTTCAAGGAGTAATAATTTTAATAACCAGAAGCACCACAGTTAAAAAACCTTATCCATATTTTTTATAGGTAATTGTTTGAAATGTGTTTATTTGTTATTGAATAAAATTGAAAAAAACCTACTATATCTGAATTTTTTTTATTTCAGGTGGTTTGCAAAGCTTATCAATATATCGCATTGACAAAAATATTACAGAATGGTATGAGAAACAATTAAAGCACGTTTATTTATAAGCCCCCTATTTTTCATCTAATATTGAAGAATAGGGAATAAAAACTCATATTTTTACTAAGACTGAAAAACTCTCTAGTATCAAAGTTATATTTATTATCCTATAGAGTCCAATATCCTTAAAATAGTCTGGAGAAATGAGTTATTTCATCAATATTTTACCTTTTTATTACACAGTATTAATCTACGAAATCTTTGTAAACTATTGACACTCATTACAAGGTATTTCCTTTTGAGATATTAGTTGTAACCTCTCTGGCCACATGTTGAACGTTAATTTATTTTCTTTGAGCAAAGGCCCACTTGGAAGGATTTATTCGTAAAATACTACCGTAATAGGGAGGGGATTTTTCGAGTGGCAACTTCCAAGTGGCAACATAACACGGAATGAAACTGAGGGTGAAGCTAACTGAAGTGCAGCTGAGTTTATATCAAATTTATTTAGTTCCGCTCTTTCAAATTCGAGCCTTCGATCTGGCAACAGCAAACATAAAAAAAGGCCGGAAACCTCCAGCAGACGATTCTTTCCGTATCGTTTGTTCCGTTTCGGGCCAATCAGCGATCGTTTAACACCATGCCCATAAAAAACACTGAGTAGTAGCGCTCGGCTTTTCAAACGAGCGGAAAACAGTTTCTGCCTTCTATTTCTTCTCAGGGTTTTCTTTCTTTTTCCTCGTTTTTTCGGTTCTTTTTCTTTTTACCCCTCAAGAAGTGCCGTAAGAAAAGCGTCAAGGTTTTAATCAGGTGGAATCTACTGGGATAAGAAAGAGATCGTATCACATTTCTGCTATGCACAGGAAGTTTCGAATTATGTGGGTGGAGAGGGAAGGTTTATTTTCTGTAACTGAGATAGAGATAATAGAACATTTTTAGATTCGAACTTTTCCATTTCAACAATTGAAAGAAGTACATCTTTAGATTAGTGTCTCTCCCTTTTCCCCTTGTTTGCTGTGATATTTATGTTGTTATTAATTAAAGAGGATTTATATTTAAATATGTTTCGAAAATAGAAACTCAAATAATTACGAATCTATACCAAATCTTAGGAAACTTATAAAAAAAAATATTAGAATATTTTGAAAATAAGAATGTATATAATGTTTTCTATTCTTACAATTGCAAGAGCGACTTCCTAATGCAGATAGCATTACGCCGCTTGTATAGACACGTGCACCCCTAAAATATTACGGGGTCCTTTCATTTGACATCACACCGACAATCAATGGTCGTGAGAAAACAAACGACTGGATTTCACTTAGCAAGCCAGAAATTCGAATGGAATTAGAGGTGTTAAAAAGAACCACCCCCACCCCCAAAAGATTGGAGAGGAAATGGAAGTTGTGAAAATGGAAGTTGTGTTTGCCTCCTCCTTCACCAATAACGTGTTAAGTGAAATTGAAGTAATCCATGGTTTTAATAAAATGTATCAAAATGTAAATATTGTAATTAATAGCTGTAAATGTAAAAAATCAATGATTTGATTTCTTAAGTATTACGATACTCATCAGTTTTTCAAAATCGTCACAAGGAACAATAAATTTTTTCGGAAATGTTTCCACTAAAATATTTGAGAAAATGAAAATTTAAGAAGAAGAATTTAAATATTCTTCTTCAGATATTACTTTTCTGCAGGGTAGGAACAAATTTATTTTCTAACAAGTTAGTAATACATTCTAATGTAAGGTTCATAAAAAAGTATTTTCGGTGTCATAGCGAAAAATTTTTCCACACTAAGAATAAACAATTGAGTCAAGTACCGTATATAACAGGGGAGGGGGAATGACTTTTACATGGTGCAGCACACTTCTAATTTTTACAAACAACAAGAACACATTAATGTTTAAGATAAATTGGAGAAAATGATTGTACAGAAAAGTTTTTATACAGATATCATTTCTGTTATAAGCAATTAAAAATATAGACACCCTCACAAAAATTTCATTGCATTAATTTATTTTATTTTATTTATTCATTTAGGTAACAATTCTGGGGTTTTAAAAATTATTTTTCCTGTTTTGATGAATCTAGATGTTCTAGTACATTATTTAGAGCCAAAGACAGAGTATTTGTTACTAATTATTAATGATTAATATTAACTCTAAATTAACACTTTTCGAAATTAATATGCTAATTTAAGAAAAGCACAACATTAAATCATGATTTTATTAAATAAAGGGAGCCACATAAGTCCCTCAAAAAATTAAGGTGTTTAAGTTTTTTTTTTTAATATTAAGGAAAAATATCTCTATCAATGTGTAATTTATGCGTAAACAAATACATATTTTTCCTAGCCAAAAAAAAAATTAAAAGAAAATATGCTCATTTCTTAATTATAACTTAATTAGGAATCTAAGCAGTAAACATAACCATATTTTAAACAAGCATGGCTGTTTAAAAATTCATGTCATTATAAAAAAAAATCCAATTTGTTTCAAAACACCAAACTTTCATCTGCTGAAAAACTATTTTTTTTTTACAAAGTTTGTAATTGGCTAAACCTAATCTTTCTCTAGATCATCATTAACCTTACGGCCAATCACATTTCCTCTTTTATAAATCTCATAATCCGGCTCGATTGCTTCCAAGCAATCTTAGTTGAAGAATTCAACGCCAACTAATAAGAATAAAGCTCCTTTTAGCAATTACTAAACATCAAGAAGTTATTTTTGTTTCACCACGAGTAGCTCTAATGGTTCTTTTTCTCGCCAACTTAATAATGAATAGCTGATGAGCTAAAATTTCATGAATATTAAACAACAATCGGGCGTTAATCCGTAATGCAGGATAATGCTGTAACAAGCTAAATTAAGAATGGCGATGCATTGGCGTGATCTTTGGCTTTAGTTTGAAGTTAAAGGTTGCATTCTAAGCAAGGATGATTATATTAAAGTTAACTTTAGATACATTTTCTCATGAATATTATAATAAACTAATTAAGTTCATGTAGGGATGCACAACATGTTAACATATTACAGATTATGGTATCTGAAAGTTATCCTACATTTTGATGGAAAAGTTATCTGAAATTACGGATTACTTGATTGTTTAATGAAATATCACCATTTCATAATAACTAAGGTTTATTATTAGTAATAACCATTTCTCTCTTATTAGTATTATTATATTCTCAAAAATTTTTAAAATTATAGAAGTGCTTTTAAGGTGTTTTAATACATGCAGAAATGTAGTTATGAAAAAGCATATAAAGGAACAATTTTTTTTTATATTGAGAGTCACTTGAATTAGAGGGCAGGTATAAAATTGCTTTAAGAGTATTATTACAATACAATAACAATTATTTCAATGCATTTTTTTGGTAAACAAAGGAAGAAAGAATGGGGTATATTTTCAAAACAATCTTCTTTTAAGAAAAATACTTGAAAAATAATATTTTGGCTATACATAGACAAGACTTCAGTGCAAAACATGAGATAGGAATTTTGAAATATGTTATTTATATAGAAGTGGATTTATTCATATTTCAATATATATCTAAAAACAAAAATTTAAAAAAAAACACCGGTTATATTATTTTAATTAAATGTAACCCTTGAAATAAAAAGAATTTTTCAAAAGTTCTAGTTCAGTCTCTGTACATAAATCTTAGCTATATATAAGGTAGGTATAAAAATTCTTCGAATAGGCCAATTACAAATTATTAAAAAATAGAGCAATAATGCAGTGTTTCTCAAACTGTGGAGCGCTCCCTGCTAAAGGGGGCGCGACAACCCTACGTGGGGGACGCGAGCATAATGAAAATAGAAGATTATTTAAGAAAATTATCAATTTACTGAAAAGAAGTAAAATAAAATAAATTCTAACACATTTATGTATTGATATAATATACTTATATAAATGTATCAGAACTGCACAATGTATTTGATAATTAGTTTATCAATACTAAGATAAGAACAGGCGTTTGAAACTTACTAGTGACTTCCATAGGCCTGTCATATACAAAATCTAATGCTATCTTGTTAATTTGTGTGGTTTATAATTATAGTCATATTGTAGCCTTACGTCATAGTATATTATTATTAATTTCTATATATGTTATTGTAGGTAAAGGGGCGCGAAGAAAATTAGGATTGAAAGTTGGGTCGCAAGCATTAAAAGTTTGAGAATCACTGCAATAATGTAATCTTATTGGCCATCTAGGTACTGCCCTCCTGCACCCTCACATTTGTTCCTGTTTTCGTATAATTGTTGAAAAAAAACTCCTCAAACCCATTTTTTTAGAGGTCCTTCAGTTGCTTCGTCGCATTTTGAATCTCCGCATCCGAATTCACAAAATGATGTCCCTTCTATTTCATTTTCAGAGATGGAAACATTAAAAATCCTCTGATACCGGAATTGCTTGCGTATGCTTTCTTGAGCATCTCGAGTGTCTCAGGGAATTTCACAAGCAAAACACAGAATTTGAGGTTTGCACGCTGCTCCTAAGACGACATTGCAAAATCCGACGAATGAAAAATTCGCTTTTTCAGAATGATCTGCAGCTAATGCCAAAGTACAGGAAATAAATTCTAGGTGGCTGTGTGTTTACCTTATTAGTGCTGCCAACCCCTGAAACTCATATGTCTCCTCCAATGAGCACTTGCTGAATGTAAAGAACCATTCCAGGAACTATTTTAGACTCTAGAAGTAAACGAAATATTAATATTTCACTTTCCGTAAAAAGTAAATGTTTTAAGAATGTCAATTTTTTTTGTTTTTCTTTCTCTTTCTTTGTTTTCCCCCCCCCCTTTTTTTTTGCTAAACGATTGTATTTAAAATAATTTTTTTAAATAATATTTTTAAAAGAATTTATATGTATTTTCAAATATAATAAGACTAAAAAGTAAAGAAGTTATTCTAACTTTCGCAAATTCCCGGTTAAAAACGTAATCAGATACTTTAAAAAATTCTGAAGATGTATTGCTTTTATTAATGTTAATATTAAGATAATATAAGTTTTGCTTATTCGTAATGCTATTCTGACCTTGAAAATACACATAACATTTTTTTTCCATTTTACAAGAAAATTGAAGACAATGAGAGAAAATTATTTAAAATTAAGAAGATTTCAAAAATAATACTAATTTTTAAAATCATACATTATTAAATGTATAAATAATTGCTCAAATATATACTCTCATATTGTTCATTTGTGAATGTTGTGAGTGTACTGTGTCTCTTTTCTTTAAATTTTTTTTTAACAAAGTAATAAAAGCAATATATTCATAATACCCTTCATACATGTTCTGTTTCGTTTTCTATGGGTTTTTAATTTTTGTATCCTTTTTTTGTAACGAAAGTTATTTCTGTTAAATTTCACATAGCTTATCTTACAAGTTTGGATTAATATTGGTAGGATGTAGAACTAGTAGACTGTTGGAGCTGAACAAAAATTGGGTACGGTTTTGAAAGAAGACAAAAATAACCTCATTTTAAATAGAATTTAATCCGTTGTTCATTAATTACTGTCCATATATATTCCCAAAATAAACCACTGAGTGGGATGTAAAACGTGTTTTTTGTACTCAGAAATACTACCTACGCAAAATGAAAGTTTTCATGAAGAAAAATATGTAAGACTTGGCGTTGTCAGACACTAATAAAATCAAAAATATCTCTAAAAACCAAACTAAGGCAATTGGAAGATATGGATGAAAATATACGTATAAAATATGGTTATTAAATTGAACAAAATAACTAATAATTAATGAAAATTTTCTATGCGTTTCCTATACTTCATTTATATATCCTTTCAATTTCATATGCTTCTCTCTCTCTCTCTTTTAATTTCCTTTCAAACATACTTAAAAAAATCATTTGAACTAACAGGGATGGGATTTGAAATTTTTAAATAACAAAATAAAGCTTTCAAAATAATATTAGGAGATATTAACAATTATTCTTAAAGAACTTCAGAAATCACTTTAGGTTTTCTTGTATTTTTCAAACTGGTAATTGTTACTATTGTTTGGAAAATTAAATCCGAAATTTTGGAAAGTTCGTAAAATTACCGTTTTGATTTTTGACAAAAAAAAAAAAATAGTATGCATGAGGGGTGATTGATAAGTAAGTGCTTCAATAGTTTAAAATAAGTTTCCTGCAAGGTAAAATAATAGCAAATGTATCATAATGAGGGAAATTTATTACTCTTACTTATTGTAAACTCATTTCTCAACATAGTCACGACTAACAGCTACATGTTTGTTCAATCGCTCTCTCTATTTCTCCATTCCTTCCATGAAGAAAGATTCTGGTTGGCTGCGCACGGCTGCTTGAACTTCGGCATCCATTGAAAAACTTTGACCTTTCAACATCTCCTTCAAATTTTAAAATAACTAAAAGTCTGCCGGTGGCAAATCTGGGCTGTAAGAAGGTTACGATACCACTGTGAATTTCAGTTTTCCTATGACGTCCTGCGTTTGTGCAATGCAATGCGGTCTTGCATTGTCGTGATGCAAAAGAAAGACGTCTCTTCCCGGTCTGATACTGCAGACACGTTTCTTGAGCGATCGTAACGTTGCACAGTACCTGTCGGAATTCTAAGTCAACTCTTTCGTCAGAAATTCCGTGTAAAGCACACCACTTGCATACCAAAAGATGGTGAGCATGCTGACATCAAAGTTTTGAATTTCGTGACACTCGGGGATAACAGGATCAATGGATAACGATACATAATGGATAACGACCATATCAATGGATAACGATATTCCATTGATTTCCTCTTATTTTCTGTATCATAATGATAAATCGAAGATGCCAAAGTTCAGGCAGACGTGCGAAAATTGATAAGCCCCAAACCAGAATCTTTCTTCATAGACGGAATGAAGGTATGGATAGAACGATTGAACAAATGTGTAGCTGTAAGTGGTGACAATGTTGAGAAATGAGTTTACAATATATAGGAATAATAAACTTTCTTCATTCTGATACCTCTGTTATTATTTTACCGTGTCAGAAACTTATTTTATACTATTGGAAACCTTACTTATCAATCTCCCCTCGTACATACAGGAATTTTTAAAAACAACACACTGATTCCTCGTTGGGAGGAGTGCAATAAGAATTCCCAATGAACTGCGCCTGTAGGATCCTCAGCTTACAATAAATATACGATAAATGATGATGTATGTATAAAGATGGATGGTAGCTCATGAAAAGACTCCAAAGCATTTCTGTACTCCTGTAAGTGGTTGCCTTAATGTGACATTATCCAGCTGTTGGATCGGACAGGCAGGGGACTATTTCTATGCCCACCGTGATCACCAGATCTAACATTGTTGAAATTTTCCCCAATGTAGCAATCTCAAGGAATTGGTGTGTAGAGACGTAGTGACCACTCAAAGGACTGAGTTGCTAGTAGGCATTATGTTTGTTCTTTGATGTGCAATAATTCATTTCACGGCACTCTCAAGGCCGCAGTAGCCAAGTGGTTTGGGCATCGGATTGTGGCTAGCGTGTCATGAGTTCGATCCCAGTACCACTGTAGACCCACCGTGTAGGGGAGCGATGCACGTTAAATCTGTCGAGAGCTCAAACATCCTCCCGTTGGTGTGGTGTGGTAGTTAGGAGAGGGTGTGGCAACTCAGGTGTCGTCCACGTCACTTGACCATGGTTCAAAATTACGCGGACCGTCCCCAAAAGCCCTCGTGTAGCTGTACAGTGGGACGTTAATATTCACTCACTCACTCACGGCACTCTCAAACCTTTGATTTGCACATTGGACATTTTGAACATCTGTCCTTTGAAACACTGTTAATGCGTCCAATACATTGTTTTTTCCTTGCACCGGCTGTGACGTCATGCTTAGTTTTTCGTATTTTTCTCATGGATGGAGTTCTTTCGGTATGTTTTATGTACTCTGTTTTATGTACAAGGAAGCTAGCACAAATAGAACAATACAAATAGAAGTAATGCAAATCATGAATAATAATAATAATAATATTTACACAAAACATACACAATAGATTTCATCAGAAATCAATAAAAAATAACGTTTAATGCATTTTTACACACAAATATTTGTCAATAAGATATAACACGCCTAATTTATTCCAACGGATGGTAAATATTAAGTCTTTAATTCATTTTTTTAAAAATTTTCGAGCTGTATTAATATTTAGTTGAAAAAATATAGAGGTTTTATTTTTAATTTTTTGTTTTGGAACCCTTCCTCTCCCAATAAACACTCCTCAAATGTCCCTTAATTCTTATTATCAGGATATACAAGCAGGTTACATAGACAGAATTTTAAGACAATCAAAATGTTTCAACATAACTCAGTTTGCAAATTCATTAAGTATCAGTCTATTGTAATTGGTTATTTGCAGGTTTGGTATATTTTTCCTTTATAAAAGGAAAAATATTTCCCACAGTTTAAAACAATAAATATTTTGAATAATTTTTGTCAATGCAATAATTAGATTTAATTTTCAGTTTGATTTCTTTTTATAGTGTCTAATTTAAAAATAATTCTTATAATACAATTGTGCAAATATTTAAGCATGAAATTTAATAATTTTTCTCTTGTAGACAAAATCATGATTATTTTACCGAAGAAAAAAAACCTCAATTAAATTTATTAAATACTGAACATTAAACGATAACTTTAAACAAGTAATAGTTATACAAATTTTACAAAATACTCAATTATAATAATCATAAAAAAGTTATAATTTAATTTTTATATAATAAGAAATTTTGATTATAAAAAGAAAACTATAGTATTATTTTTATAAAATAAGAATTCATTATCATAATTAATAACAATAAAAATTATTATTATTATTGTTATTATTAATTATTATTAGTGAGAGGTATTATTAATAGGAAAGAATTATAAATTATTATTAGAAAAAATATTATTAATAGAAGATAATTAAATAAAATAGTTAATACCAATAATTATTTATAATTATTACAATTAGAAATTAATATTATTAATAGTAATTGATTATTATTAAGAATAATAATAATAAGCAATTATTAATATTTTAGTTAATAAACGATATTAACCATTAGCAGCTAATACTCGTAACTGCGCATAAACATTATTTATTATTAGTGATAGTTAATATGATACGTATTAATAGTTATTAAAAACAAACAATAATAATTATTTATAAATATTAATTAATATTATTTCACAATGAACAATAAATCTTTGTTTATGATTCAAAGATTTAATTTAAAAAATTTTTTTTTAGAAATAAAATTTTCATTTACTCTATAGAAAATTAAAAACATGGAAAAATTTCCCGGAATAGCAATTTGTTATGCTAGACAGCTTCACAAAAATCAAAATTCAAAGTAAACAACAAACAAAGACGCTAGATATTTCATTAAAAATAATATTTTAATAATCTTTTAAGTATTTTAAGTCAAGAAGAGTCATTAAAAATTCCTCATAAATTAGGAAAGACACTTGAGAAATAAAAATAAATTTAAATATTTAAAATTAAGTTTTAAGTATCACTTGTGGAAGGGCTTTTTTTTCAATCTTCAAGATCTTTCGAAAGGTTTAAGTTTTTAAGATAGTTTTAATTATTTTCTGTCCCGAATCGTCTGCATGTAAAGTTAAGACCTTAATCTATTCGAAGAAAAATTATTCTTATTGCTCATTATATTATAAGAGCATACTTAGTAAAGAATTAATTAATTTTAAAATACATTTGGGATGAATTAATACACAAAACTGATGGAACTTCGGTATTTTATTGTTTTTTAAATTACTGTTATTAAAATACAAGTTAATTGCAGCAGATTCTATATAGTTTATCTGATATTAGGAATTAATTTTCTTCTAGATATACTTCAGTTAGCTAAAGACTTTATAAATATCTTTCTATATAAAATTTTTAATATATGTTTTAGTAGAAATAAAACTAGTCATAATTATTCTTAAAATTGTTAAAATTCTCAGTAAAGTTCAAAGTAAAAATTTTATATATACTTACGAAATAATAAATATTTTTTTTTAAATTCCCTTTATTTCAAATACTATAACATTTTAAAGCGATTTACCAGAAAAAACCGTAATCCCAATGGTACGAAATTTCGCATGCATATATAATACGATAGAATATGAAAAAGATAAACTTTTGGCGGAATGGGTAAATAAATGCAACTGGTCTGTTGACTTTGTAGAATGAGTCTCAGGGGTGTTAATTTTGTCGTGAGAGATGAAAATATAAACGATTTTCACAACTAAGTATAATTCTTTAAAATTAAAATTAAATAGTTCGATTATATTTATTTATAAAGGAATGAGGTTTTTAAAAAGTACAAAATGTTTAAAATATAATCATAATTTGAAAAATTATAAGCATATGAAAATAAGAAATATTTCTGTTATAAATATTAAGTACATTTTTCGTTTGAGCATGCTATTTTCTAAACTAGTAACCTTTGATGTATAACACTGCATAGAATTATAAAATGTATTATGCTCTTTAAACCCTGTCTAATTTTATAGTGTTATATATCTTTTGTACTTCAAAATATTTAAAACTATTGAAATTTAAAGAAATATTAAAATGTAATTTTTTTAATTTTTAAAAAAATACTATTTATTATTCTATTTATATAAAAAATAATCACAGTGCAATAAGAATATATATATTTAACTTAATAAATGAACTTATTGTTTGTAAGTAGAGCTTCTATTTTAGAAAATATTATACGCATTATAAAATTTAATTTATATTTTGTACAGAAATATTTCTTATTTTAATATGCTTATAATTTTAAAAATTATGATTACATTTTAAATATTTTACACTTTTTTGAAGCTTCATTCCTTTATAACTCTAATGTGTAAAAGAATAGAATTATATATATATATATAATTTTAACCTCTAAAAACTGCCTCTAAATGAAAATCGTTGATATTTTTAGCTCTCAGACCAAGTTAACACCCTTGAGACCTCATAAAACTGAGGATATTCCATAACTAAGGCGGAAATTATATGGAAATATGGTTTTCTCTGAACTACTAGAGATTGTACAACATATTCTTAAACAGGTTTATGACTAATATGAGATGGGGATGATGTCACTATTTGAGAGAGGATGAGCACTTTGACTTGACTTTGCCTCATTCTCTTAACATCTCCACCACAGCTCAAAAGCTTTCAACTCATGTACATTATTAATAAGTTGTGGTACCAGGATATGCAACCAGGACCACTTAGAAAATCTGAAAAATCGACTTCTTTTTATGGATAGGATAACAGCGTGCACACGTGCACCCCTAAATTTTGCGGGGACCTTTGATCTGACATCGCCCGAAACCGATGGTCTTGAGAAACCCAATGGCTGTATTTCAATCTTGCGGGCTAGAAACTCCGAGTAATTTGAGGTGTCAAGAAAGAAATCGCCCCCATTCCAAGACGATGGAATGGAGGGGAAGTCCGCTGGAAATCATTAATTGAGTAAGTAAATATTAATGTCGCACTGTTTACCTACTCGAAGGCTTTTGGTGGCGCACCTTGTAGTTTTGAACTATGGTCAAGTGACGAGGTGGAAAACACCAAAGACAACGGTAACGTTGCCTCCTCCGACAGAAATAACATATTTTAAATAAAGGAACAATCCATCGAAAGAAAAACTTCAATGTATGTACTGTTCTTCATAGCTGTGACGTAAGCAAACCAATTATGAAATTTTCCTAACTCTTACTCTACCATTAATTTTTTAAAACGACACAAAACTATTCACAAAGTTGCGCATAAATTCCATGAACTGTTAATTTCGTTCTTTTTTTAACTTAAAATATAATTTTGAGAACTTCTTTTTTTCTAGAATGGGATCTAAAAGAGGTAGAAAGCAATTTGTCTTTTTCGAAAATCGAAACTATGCACCTTCTTTTGCGTGAAAGTTTACATTTATTTATTTTTTCTTAGTTTATAATTAAAATCCTATTAATTAATAAACTTTGAAGTTTATGTTTAAATAACTTCAGATAATAATGTCAGAATAATATTTCCTTTCTTCTGTACTATTATATCTTTTATTAAGAAGAGAAATATAATATGACGCTGAGAGAAAGAGTTTTACACAAAAAAAGGAAGACTTTTAGAAAGAATCATCTGAGCGTCTATACTGATTAAGAATTTGAATTTGTGTTTCACATATTACGTGGCATATAATGATGTCATGATGCCTTGCACGACACATATAGTTGTATAAAACCTTAGCAATTTCTTATCATAGATATTTACCTTTCTTGGAATAGGCGTATATAGATTTATATTAATTAAATTTCCCTGATCGTATCTTTCTTATATTTATATACAGAAATGTTTAAACATGGATTATATACTCGTATTGCATTCTGTGTAAAATCAATTTAAGATATAGGATAAATTATCCCTTTAATTTTTCAATGCAAAAGAATTTCCTTTTAAAATATTCAAAAAGGCATGTTTGTGATATATAGATATTATCGAATCAAAAATTCCTGTAAGCATTTTTGATAACCAAGGCAAAACTATATTATAACAAATAAGATGCTTCAAAACTATTTCTCTTAAGATGCATGCAAATCAGTCTCTCCATCTGTATGAGTACTTCTGATTTTGTCCAGATAGAAGTTGTGTATATACTTCTCTTTGATATTACCATTTCCACTTCCTCATGCGCCGATTGATATGGATCATACAAACAAAATGCAGACAGAATTTGAAAACTTTTTCTCCTACGAAGAGGAGTGAAAAACAATTTGCAATGAGTTCACTTCAATCTGAGCTTCAGTACACATTTGCATCGAAAGCATCCTATTAATTTATTGAAAACAATCCACTTTTTTTTCTATTATTTTTAGAATAATGAATCTTTAGATTTTATCAAAATAATCTAAATATTATGCTGAAAAGGTCAATGCATTATGACTTTTTTTATCAATAAATTTCTAAATTTCTAAGTTTTTCCAATGAGTATAGATTGATTTCATAGTTCTCAACGGTTGTTTAAAAGAAGTATGATTAATAAATTTTGGCCCAGTTTCTTATTTAAAAATATACAAGTGGTCCCGATAGTTAATATCATATGGAAATAGAGTGAAAATAGGGAACATGTTTCTAGGAAAAAGAAAAAAAATACCCGATTCTATTTTACTTAGTAAGTAATGACAACTATTTTTGTGAATGTAAAAAAATAACACATTCCCTCGCATCATTAGGTCAAAATTTTGCAGTCATATTTTCTTAAATGTGATCTTATATAACCGTGTTTTTAATTACAGTTACAAACCGAGGAAAATGCTTTACTGGCATAGTTAAAGAAGTGTAGTTTAAATCAGTTTGAAAAAAATGGCGTCACATAAATTTAACTCCCCATGAAAATCTATTATAGACTACCTTAGCAATTTTTTTTCTTCATAAAATGACCCCCCCCCCTTTAGTTAAGATTCCAAATCAGTACAGCACTTGCTACTTTTCTATCCATGAAATTGATGCTATATTTTTTTACAAAATGATTTCATTTCATAAAACTATATATTTAGTGTGTGGCACAAATTAAGCTGCACATCTATACAAATAAATAAAATTGAAGTGTCTGTTTGTAATTTCAAATTAGCAGCTTTTTATTAAATGCATTTAAAGGTATGTACGGTACTTATATCAAAAAATCATTTTTTTAAATTTTTGTCTGTCGGTCTGTCGGTCTATCTGTTTGTTCCGGCTAATCTCGGGAACTTCTGGTCCGATTTTAAAAATTCTTTCACCAACTAATGGAAAGCTACATTATCAGCGAGTAACATAAGATATATTTTATCTCTATATTCTTAAGGGAACGGAAACTATACGGGTAAAACATTGACGTTGCTTACTCCTCGCCAAGTTGGCGCAAAATTATGCATTTGGTCAATAATGGAAATTTTAATAAACATTTTCTCACACTCAGACATTTGTAACAAATAACTTAAACATAGAGTAATTTAGCATCTTTACAAAAAGCAATTTTTTCAATGGTTTTTTATTAAACGTCTAACGTTTATTACGTTACGTTTGTTAAATGTCAAACTCAAACTTTGAGAAATATCGCCAAGTTGGCTAAGAAGTTCTCAATTCCGACAATGCCAGTTTTCTCCCACTTTTTAAAGAGGGAAATGAAATAAAGTTTTAGCGAATTGCGCGCGTGATTTTGAAAATTCTATGGTAATATTAATTGACAGTTTCACACATAAAAAATTTTGATTTATCGAATATTTATTACTTTGAATTTTTTAAATCTAATTATACAATATTCATATTTTGCACAAAATTTTTCACTTATACTGAACCTAGATATTTTGCATAGAGGTATTACTTTGAAGATATACTAGATATTTCTATGGAGGAAGCCATACAATATCACTCGCCGAATAAAATTAGGGAGCTTGACGCAATACTTATTTCATCTTCGGTCTTTCTAATCCTCAAACCTTTTGGAATAAGTACAAAGACTACATGGCGGAAGATATTTTGCGACGAAAAACAACCGAATTTGCCTTTCAATGAACACATCTACAACGAAAAGCAATAAAGGTTTTCAGAATAGTTAGGAAAAAGCTACATGATTTTGGAATGATTAGCCCTAGACGTGTCGACGGAAATGGTTTCGATAATGAAATCACTTGAGAAATTAAGCTACGATGTTATACATTGCAAAATCACGTAACAGAATTTATCCCTCAATTAACTCCAGAACAAAATCACGTTTTCCAAGAAGTTTTACGCAAAATAGAATCCGGCAGTGGTGCACTCTTTTTTCTCGAAGCCCCTGGAGGAACAGAAAAAACGTTTTTGCTAAACTTATTATTAATGGCCCTCAGAAAAACCTTGAAGATAGCAGTGCTATGGCTTCTTCTGGTATAGCCGCGATTTTACTGACCAACGGTCGTACTGCACATTCCGTTTTAAAATTATCTCTTAATCTTGCATTTGAAGATTCACTTATCTGAAATTTCAGAAAAAATAGCTCTCAAGGCAGGATGCTTCCACAATGTAATCTTTTAGTGTGGAATGAAAGTATGATGTCTCACAAGAAAGCTATAGAAGCGTTAAATCGGACTCTTCATGATTTACGAGATAGTACAGATATTATAGGAGGAATGGTAGCTTTATTATATATGGCTTGGTAAATTCAACTTATGGGGAAAACTTGAAAAATTCAGTCTGAAAACGAATATGAGAGTGCATCTTCATAATGACGTAGATTCGGAACATTATGCAGAGACGGAATTGAAAATCGGTTATGGATGTTAGGACGCAAATGCTGGAGGTTATATTTTAGTTCCAGAGAATTTTGCAATGTAGAAGAAAATGCTGTAAATCTTATTGCTCAAATTTACCCGGGCTTGCAACAAAATTTAAATTGGGATGAGTGGTTGTGCGCAAGATCAATATTGGAGCCTAAAAATGACTTTGTCAATAAAATCAACACTGAAATTTTAGACGTGTGGGGAAAATGAAGAAATATTTATCAATGAATACAATCATGGATAAAGAACAAAGTACTTCATATCCCACGGAGTTCTTAAATTCACTTGAATTTTCGGGTGTACCCTCACATAAACTTCAATTAAAACTTGATGTACCAGTTATACTTATCCAAAATCTCGATGTTCCTCGACTATGTTAAGAAATGAGGCTTTGGATCACAAAACTGATGCAGAATATACTCGGTGCCAATATTTTAACATATGCCATGAAAAGGGATAGTGTTATCATACCTCGGATTCCAAGTATCGCCACTGACCTACCATTTCAATTCAAACGAGTTCAAATTCCAGTTTTACTGTTGCTATTAACAAAGCTAACATTTCAGGTAGCAGGGTTGCATTTGGAAAAGCAATGTTTTCCCCATGGCCAACTATGTGTAGCCTGATCGGTGTGCCAATGCCCAATATGCTTCGCATATTTGCAACTGACGGAAGAACATATAATATGGTATACAGTAGCATCTTAGAATAATATTCTGTTTTGAGCTCTTTTAAAGAGAAATTATACATTAAACGTAGATACTTTCGATTTTTAAAATATTAATACTTTAAAGTTATTGATTTTTTGTTGTTAATTATTAAATAAATTACGTTTTAAGTTTTTTTAAACTAAGCTCAATTTTAGAATTTTTATATTTTATTTTTCCAGTCAAGCAATATGAAAAATCCCACAATCCAAAATCCACAATCTCGGTAGGCCACTATCCTTCCTCTGTCGAACTCGGATACTTGATCAAAAGCTGATCGTTGTTTTCTACGAGACATAACTGATCGTTTTTTGAAAAAACCACAAGAAAAACACAATTGCCGAACTTGAAATCGTCGAAATCTTCAAGCCTTAATAAACGCTTTGAGCTGGCGCCACAGGCGGTGCGTGATATGTGTCTGCGCTGAAATTCTAATCATTTGCATATCTCACCTCCGCTAATGCATGCTGTAAATTTCATGTTATTTACGTGATTCCTTCAGGGCGTTGCATTTACGGTGGCCAGCAGTATAATTACGACTTGGACAGTTATTTAAAGACATCAACGCGAGCGGAGCCGCGGGTAAAAGCTAGTTTAAAATAAAACGAAAAACATTTTTTTAAATGCTTTAATCAACTAAATATTCAGTGCGCGTATGTAATATTTTTGTTTTTAAGTTTAGAGACATCATTTTTCTGAGACACAATTACTAGCTGCTGGCCTAGCTCCAACAAAAGTTTCTTCTTAGTCAACTCCAAAGCTGCAATTCTTACCTTAAGTAGTAACATACCAACTTACTGCCTTAAACAATTCAGTTGCGAACTAAAATTGCGGAGATCATTTCACATGGCCAGACTGTGGTCTTCTAGTGGATCCTAAGTTTTGCCTGGTATCCCCGGTAATGAAAGAGCCAGCCAAAACACCGAGCAGGGATCCGAGTCATCTCAGCCAGAAGTCCTTTTGATCCTCAGAAAAGAAAAGAGCATGATACCCATATACATTAAAAATGTACTGCCGTGACCCCAAACACCAAGAGCTTTGGAAAGCCTTGGGAAACCCTGGCCACAGTGGGTCCAATCCCGAGGTACCTGGAGAGAGCCGAGACTGTTGCTCGCTTTCGCCTAATCAACGGACATGACTTTTTTGGAGTATACCTCCACTGGCTTAGCCTGACTGATAACGAGGCCTGGCCTCTCTGCGGCCATGCTAAGGTAGGTGGCGGCCACCTGCTCCAAGGAACTGGACTCGATGAATACCAAAAATGACGAGGTCGTCAGTTGGTACTGAGAGGCTCGGTGTCAAATGGTCAAGAAGCCAAGCTTGGTTGTTGGGAGAAATAAAAGTAATTCTTTCAAACACCGACTCAAACAAACTACGTTCATTTGAACTAAACCAGAAACCTTTTTTTCACTTGTGATTGTGATTAATAGCATGCCTATGTAGCATTATTGTAAAATTCTGAAATTTTTGGTGGCAGACCTAGTGATGTGATAGTGAGTGACAAATTCCCATATTTTTCTTTAAAAAAAGGCTGGTCTTTACTTAACAAAATGATAAAGGGTCTTTCAAAATTTTCCCCACAGCTCATATGACTCCACCGCTTTCACGTAATGACCGCGTGACGTTGAGTTCTGGGATATCCTGTACATATTTTAACCATCTATACCCTAAATCATAAATAAATTAATTTTTAATTTCTATGTAAATAAATACTTCATTTTATTTACATTAAAATTGCTCCATTTTGTTTACATTTTGAATTAGTTTAAAATTGAAATTATTTTTTTACACTTCATTATTAAACTTGATTTTTCGTAACTGAAACACCACATCAAAATTTAAATATTTTGTATTTTTTCTCCTTGCCGTTTAAAAGGGGATATCTATATTAGTATTCCAGTACTTGCTGATTTTTACTATATATAGCATTTAAAATTGAATAAATTGTTCACTTACAACAAATACCCTTGTGTGTCTTCCAATTGCGCCAAATAATTGTTACATCATAAAATTTGCATGACATGATTTACAAATATGCTGAACAATTTGAACATCATATTATTTTGATTTTTATCTTTTCCAAATTACTTAGTCTTACACCATTCCGTGTTTCAATTAAAGCATTGATTTGAATTTAACATCACAGGAAAAATGAAACACATATTCTTTTATTTCTTCTAAGATGTTTTTAGAAGTTTAATTGCTGCAAAAGTAATTATTATTCCGATAAAATTGTTTCTCATTCCACACTTTTCTGATTTATAATTGCTCAGCACTGTGATCATTTAGCCCTCGGCGTCCTTCACAATGCTAACTAAAAATAAAACGTTTCCAAGTGAGTCTTTGCCTGAAGCGAATAAAAGAGAAAATACATTTGTAAGGAATTCTGTTTTCTTAGAAATTACTTAACATCAGTTAGGATAGAATGTACTTGAAAGGTGTCGAAAAAGAATCTGATGAGTACGAAAGAAATAAATAGAAAAATAAAAAGTATAAACGTTATTTTTTTCTTTGGATAATATAACCTATCTAAGAATACTTTGACAATAACCACTCATTCAATATTTTGTGTATTTTTCTTAAAATTTCCCTGCAGGGAATATCTAGAAAAAAAATAGTTTTAATGAGAGTGAGATATACACACACGCATGTGTAATATGTTGTTTCTTGTTGTATCTCATATTATTTTGTGAGTTGAATTAGGATTAAACTGCACACACACACACATGAGTATTTTAAATATTATTTTAGTTATTCAGATATTGCTATTAATTTTTATGTAATCACATTGTTCCCCACTAAAAAACGGACTTTCTTTTGAGTAGTTATTATGCAATGGTTACTTAATTTCTCGTGGAAAATTATATGGAATAGAACAATGTCGACGTATAAATAAATGCTGGGCGAGTTTTCTTATCTGGTTTAGAATGCTTTGTTGAATCATTAACTCTCGTATTATCGAGGTACTAAAAATATTCCATCATTCAGGTCCTAATTCTATTCCCAACTTTTAAAGTAGTAGCACAAACTCAAAGTGAAAAAAAATTATTGTAATTTAAATCCCTGAGCGGAGTGTTCGTAGCTCAAACAAAATTTGCTTTCGGGATTATACTTCCCACGACGTTATTAAAACTTTCGTTTGCTATTTTGAGGTTTCCCATGTAGACATTTTCTTAAGAGATTTAGATCACAAAGTACAATATAAGTCTTTTTAATAGAATTAATAACTGATTTGGAAGATCCATTGATTTTCTTTCAACATATCTTCAACGAAATTCTGCTCTCTGTAAATATCTACTTTTTTTGGTCTCACTGATCTTGTTTTTGGCATGGGTAATTTTAATTTAAATAAAAAAAAACTATAACTCTTCATAAAAGTACTAATAAAAAGATCTAAAGATCTCTAATTTTGAACGCAACATAGTAAAAAGATAGCAATTCGTTTCAATCAAAACAGTCATTGCAATCAAATAACTACTGCCTATTTGAAAGCAAAATATATCTATTAAAACATTTATAAAGTAAAATAAAGTTTACTAAGCATGAAAATATAATTCATTAAAATAGTTTAAGGAGTCTCAGGGGTGTTAAAAATGTTTCGAGAGCACAAAATACGAACAATTTTCGACTAGAAATAATTCTTGAGGTTAAAATGAAATAATTTGATTCTTTTACACATTTTTTATAAAGGAATAAAGTTTCAAAAAAGTATAAAAAGTCTAAAATATAATCATAATTTTAAAAATAATAAGCACATAAATATAAGAAAATTTTTTGTAAGAAACAAATAGTAAGTTTTACGACGCGCATGATATTTCTGAAATAATAATTCTAATTACTAGCAATAAGTTGATTTATAAAGTCAAATATATCCTTATTAGATGGTAGCGATTTTTATAAATAGAATAAAAAATAATATTTTTAAAAAATAAAAAATTACATTTTTTAGATTTTTTTGAAATTTTCAAAAATTACAAATATGTAATATATAAATAGCTAGGATTTAAAGATTATGATAGAGTTTATAATTCTGTAAAGTTTATGCATCAAAGTATAATAGTTTTTGAAACGCAATGCGCGTAAGTGAAAAAAACACAAACTGAGAAAAAAGGCTTTAAAGTTTTAAATTGAATTTGAGAAATTAATTTTAAAACTTACATGCTAAAATGCTCCAGGATCATACGATATGCCTTCCTGTTGCGTAAACAGCTCAATTTCTTTACTCTTTTCAATTTTTTTGGCTCTGCGAGCTTCAAACGATGCTAATAAGCTCCTTTTCTTGACGTAAAGATTCGATGATTGTCACGTTCAGCCAGGGACACACAAACATTTTTGTTAATTTTTAAGCCAAATTTCTCTAAAATAGTAATAAGTATTTGAATTCCATCATTAAAAATGCTGGTTGCTAGATTTGCAGCAATCTCTGCAATCTGAAGGCTAGAACCAATCGTCTTAGGACAAAACTTCCAGATTAATGAATTTAAACTTTCATTAGGATTCTGTGTCTTACCTCCTAAACATTTCCTCAGGAGTGCCAGATGAGATAAGTCTGCAAATACAGGCTTAATTACATCTCGAACAGCTTTAGCACTGAGGGTTTGTGTTTATAATTTGTAAATTATTATTAATTGCAGCATTATATTTACACCACGTATTTGGATTTGTAGGACAAAACCAGTGCA
>BMAO01033557.1:0-27477 GCA_019973975.1 Trichonephila clavata
CATGCAAATTGATAAAAAAAACTATTTTAAAAAGAGAAATATTAATTAAAAAAAGGAAGGAGTTACAGATAAAGCAGGATATTTCTGAGGTATTATAATACTGTATTTTTTTAAATTTTTTTGTAAAATGTGTGCATGTAAATATTTTATATTAATAATTTTATAATTTCAGTTCTTTTCATCATATGTTTTTCATACAAATATATCATTTAAATATTATGTGAAGCAAAAGATTTTAAAACTTCTGTTACAACAGAAAATTTTTTAATGTTTTCTTGATATTTATGTGCAATTATTACTGTGTAAATTTTTTTCATTTTTTAAAAATTTAAATTTTTAAAATTTTGTGAATAATATATGCAAAATTACACCTCATATTGTTTTATTGAATATAAACATTATATGAAATGCTTTCATGAATTGCATATTTTATAATAGTATGGCTTACCAGTGTCGGATATTTGAAATGATCCTGTAATATTTTGTGGTTTGATTTACCAACCAATACTATAAAAAGTTCTTAAATTTTTTCCTTTGTACTTATATGCCTGTTCTTCACACGGGTGTGAATTTATGTATATCAAACATGTTGTGAATGAATTTTCTCATTTTTTCCAGTACTTCCGTATTTACAGATGAAAAGTTACAATTTTCTATAAAATATATTATATTTACATCAAGTTTGCCTACTTACATTTAAAATTCAAATTAATAATTTATTTCATTGTCGGTCAGTTCTTTGATGAAAATGAATTTTATTTTTACAATGTATTGCATATAAAGACTTAATACATAAAGATATCTAAAATGATTCTAATAAAATATAACATTCTCCATTTGTGACTGTCTGATTTACTTAGTAATTATCTTTTAAAAGTGGAAATTTTTTTAGCTATGACTTTTTATATATAAAGAGTAAAATTTAATTAAGTACTTGTAATTAATTTATTTTGTTAATTCAATAATTTATTTTTTACTGTTTTTTGTTGACAAAATCAGAAGAAAAAATCAATTGTTGTCTTGAGGTATGATAAGAGTTGGGGGACTTTCGACGATGGACCCCTCCCCCCTGAAAATTTTTTGTGTGTGCATCACTTAGCACGTTATAAAAAAACTCGGTAGAGGAATTTAGAAGAAACTTCTGTAACACTGTAATATTGATACATTTATTTCACAAATAGAAGATAGATTTAGAAGTATGCCAAATATTAATTCTGATTTCAAAACCTGCGAAAACACACAAGATATATTGCAATACATGCTAAATAATTTAGTTATTTCTACATGTATTAACTATTTTAATATTTTTTCTAAGTTGCAGTTACTATAGCAAGTGCTGAGAGCTCTTTCAGCATATTAAAAAGTTTCATATTTAAATGCGCTTGCTATATTAAGCATCGCTATAAAAAATTGAAATTTTTGTAAAAATAACATTACACAATACAGATGCATGGGTATGCGACACTTGGATCACAAATTAATGCAAGTATGAACGATATTAAAAATTCACACATTACAATTTTTATAACAAATTCAATAACTTTTTTTTCTTTATATGAAGGGCCTATAACATGTTGATCTACTTTATTTAAAAAGTTTTCTTTGTTCATCTCATAATAGAGTGAGTTTTTATGAAAGTTTTTGATTAGTAATAAATATTTATCCATTGAAAATGAATTTTATTCTTACAACACAGATGGAAAAAATACAATATATATATATGAAAAGTCGCATAAATTTCCATTCACAATTAAATTAAAAATGTATCATGTAAACAAAACAAATATTTCTGTACAATTCAAATGATGAATAACATTTAAAAATATGTGAATTTAAAAAAACAGTGAATCACAAGATTGTTGCATTAGATATTCCATAAAATTTTCAGGTCATAAAAGTAATTGAATATATTTCAGTCACAGCATTCAAAAATAAGAATTTTCAAAACAAGAAAAAATATACAACCAGACATAAATAATTGAGGTATTTTTTTTAATTGGCATAAGTCACTTTGTTTTTAAAGCTAAAAAGTACCCTTTTTAAAATATACTTTTTTTGATATACAGGCAAAATATAAGGTATATTAAGTTGATTCTGAAAGCAAAAAGTCACACACAGTTCAACCAGCTATGACTTAAGAATTTAAATTTTTTCAAAGTTATAAAATGCTGAAATTTTAAAAATTTTAGTCATTTTACGAGACATATGTTTAATAGATTGTTGTGAACTTAAGTTTGTATGGATTTGAAAATCTGTTTCATTGTTTTTTTTTAATTATTTTTGTTTGAAAAAACACAAATTTTTTTTAATGTTAATTTTAGCATTTTTTAAACATATAACCAGAGATCTCAGACCGAAATCAACACTAACTTTTATAGAACATATGTTTGGGAGTATCTACAAAAAATTTCAACACTATCTTGAACAGAAAAAATTTATGCAACTTAGAAGCTTTTTCATTAATTATTAACTCAGTTACAGCAACACATAGCACAAATTATGTACACATTTAATTCATATTTTATGTCACTTGAATTAATGGCTTATGGAAATTACAAAACATGCTTACAATGAAAAACACTCTATTTACATTATATGAAGTAATAATAACAAGTACGAGAGAAACAAGTTCAGAAAACACTCAGATTTTTTGTTCAATATTAAAAAATGATTTTTTTCCAAACACTAATCGTTTCTTTTTCTTGTGAAGCAACCATTTAAGCAAAATAAGACGTTTTAAAAAGTATAATGTTAAACTAAAATAACAAAATAATCGTAGCTATAACAGTAAACAACCGGCAGCGTAATCACTTGACACAGTTTTCACGTGATCGAGACGTCACATGAATTTAGCCTATTTGAATTCCAAAGCTGTAAAAAATAGGAATAAGTGCTGCCAACGAAATCGCGCATTACTTTTCCGACCTTGTTTGTTCCTTTTATCTATCAGAGAGTGAGAATGAGAGAATATTAACGTCGCACTGATTAGCAACACGAGGGCTTTTGGCGACGGTCCGCGTAATTTTGAACCATGGTCAAGTGACGCGGACGACACCTGAGCTGGCACCCTCTCTCCTAACTACCACACCACGGGAGGACGTTTGAGCTCTCGACATATTTAACGTGCATCCTTCCCCTACATGGCGGATCTTTAGGGGTACTAGGATCGAACTCATGACACGCTAGCCATGATCCGATGCCTAGACCACTCGGCCACCACGGCCTTTATCTATCAGACTTTGTTTAGGACACCCATTATTCAAAATGAGAAGTTGGCAACATATTAGTTACATGCTGATTTGTTTTTATTGACAATGTACTAAATTTTATTCTTAGGTTACCAGTAGGGTTCACGCTAAATTCAATAGTTTGTAATAAGTTTATTAATTCCTATAGATTTCAACAAAATAATTTAAATAAAAATATCTGAAAAAATAATATTTGTTATTATTTTTTCACCTTCACGTTTCTTTCGGATTTATTTCAATGAATTCCGTAAGTTTCATTTTCTACTTTTCCTTGATAGATTAAAAAGAGGAATTTACGTGACTATAATAATTGAAACAGTATTTATTTTTGTCAACATATGTTTAAAATGGCTCCTTCCTACTAATTTTTTTTTCTCTTTTTGAATCGTTCTCTTTTTGAAGGTAAAGATTAGTATACATATTTCTAAATGCGTTAGAAATTCAACTAACTTCAATTTCCAATATATAAATATAATTTATGATTCAAATGCTTTTATTCCAGATAAATATTGCGATTTGAAATAAGATCTGTTTATTCTATTGTAATTCAATGTGTTTAATTATAATAAAAATTTATAAGTATTATTTAAAAAACAGCAATTATTGTTGATTAATTTTAATATATTTAAGGAGTTTTAGAAATTTGGCGGTAAATTCCTATTATAGCCCACCCCTTGGCGAAAATTTTTTTTAAAGTCGGGCCAAAATGGCGCCAAGCGCGTTTTTCAAAGTCGAGTTTAGGCCAACTGGGAAAAACATAGCGTCTTGTCCGAAGGAGCAAAAATGGGAAACATTAGAGTTTTAAGAAAATATACGAGCTTCTGAAAATAATAGGTACTTTTTTAACTTTTCGAACAATTCCATGAAAAATAAACTTTTCAAAAGTAGGAAACGGAAAACATTCCGGAAAAAAAAAGGAATCGAAAGAGAAATTTTACAGACGTTATTAAAGCAAATTCAGCAAAATCTCGGCTTCTAAAATTCGGAAATGAAGAGCATTCTAATAAGTAAAAATTGAGATCAAAATCGAAAAATTCTTTTTTTAAATTTTGAAAAGTACGGATTTAAGAACATTCCGAAAAGAAGGAATCGAAGTTCCATTGAGGAAAACAATTTTTTAGACGTTCAGAACAAATTAATGAAAGATTCAGCTTCTAAAAGCAGGACGGAAAAGAAAAAAAAACGGATATCGGAACGACAAAAATTGAAATTTCTTTTTTAACTGCTGAAAAGTAGAAAATTAAGAGTTTAAAAAAATAAATAAGAACAAATTAATGAAAGATTTAGCTTCTAAAAACAGAAAATTAAGGGCATCCTAAAAAAAAAAAAAAACTGATATCCGAATGACAAAAACGGAAATTTCTTTTCAACTGTTGAAAAATAGAAAATTAAGAACATTCTAAAAAGAATAAATCGATATTCGAAGGAGAAAAATTATTAACTTTTAAAACTTTATGAACAAAATACTGAATGATTTAGCTTCTTAAAAAGACAAACACATTCTAAAATTACTGTAACGGCTTTTGCCAAACCACGTACCTTTCCTTACATCATGCAGATTTTTTCCTCCTTTCGAACGGCATCTTCATAATTTTAACTATTTTTTCCGAAAGCTCCATCCAATAATTACCACCTTTTTTACAAAAAATTGAATAAATAAACCTTGCTTTCGTCTAGAAAACAATAACCGGTAATCGCACGTACTAACGGAATAACAGCAAAGCATCAAATAGTAACGGTCCTTACTACTCGTGCATAGTTGGTAGGGTTGCCGAAACCAACGTAATTAACGGAAATTACTAGTTGAAGACACCTAATGGTCATTAAAAATAGTCTTTAATTTTGAAGAATTAAAAAAGAAGGGTTGCAAGCTTGGTGAACTTATCGCTCAACTTGGCGACAAAAAAGCACAAAATCCAGGGGTGGGCTATAATAGGACACAACCAATTTGGCATTCTAAAAATTGTTTATTCATACTTTGGGGTTAATTTGTCAAATCTGTACGTGAAGATTTTAATTCGAGGTTCAATTCTTTATTTTTCATGTATGGGAAAATTATTCTCATAACTGTTCACTGTTTAGCTTTAGAAGTTAAATAAACTTTTAATTTTATGAAAATATAATTATAATAATTTCTTTAATCTATAATTGTCTTTCTAAAAAAATCAACAATTTTAGAACAATTTGGCACCAATTAGCGAAGAAAGGTACTCTACAACTAATAATCCAGCGAACGAAACCAGAATTCAGTCGGTCACACCCTCGGAACAACAATTACATCATTTTGGTATGTTAATTTATTCATTCTTAGATCTGAGTTTTTAAATTGCCTATTTTCATTAAATGTTTGAATGTTTTTAGGTGGAGTTGTTGATTTACCGACAAATGAAAGAAATTCTCCTAATAGAACTAAAGTGGCTAATTCTGTGGTTTGTGTTATTTGATTTTTTAGAAACATTAGATTCATGTAAATAAGTTAATTAGCTCTTAATATTTATGAATTTATATTTAGAAAACACAACAATTACTGTAACATGTTGGTACAATTAGCTGTTAATGTCAAGGGGGAAACATTTATCTCTTTACTGACAGTTCTTTTCATATGCCACAGTGTTTATGTAATAATTCAAAATGTATTTATTATTAATATGAGTATTTTTTAATACATTAGCGTTCAAAATTAAAAGAATTTGCATGTTCAGTTGAATTTTTCAAAAAGTGCTTAGTTAAAGCTAAAATTAATGCATAAAAAAAGATGCAAATTTTATTGCAAGCATACATATGTGTGTATGCTATGCAGATAGAACAAAATGCTTTGTATATTTGGAAGCCAATAGTTAAAAAGGGGGTGGAGACATTTGAAGTTAAATATTAAGAACTTGTTGTCAATATATATTATGCTCAAAAGGCAGGTTTCAAAGTTTTCATGGAGAAAATGTCTAAGTTAATCTTACTTTTTTGCCTACATTTAGCAAAAAGACTTAATTAAGAAAGTGGATTTCTTTAAATTGAAAAATTGTGATTAATGATGAAGAAATTGGCTTATTATAAACTATTGTATAAATATTAACTCAATTCACTGAGACATATTGAGGTTCAGTCAATTTCTTAATTAATCCCTTACGATATGAGTAAGTGATTTAATACTATACACAAAGTATATAAAAACAAAGAGTTTTTTAAATATCCATAAAAATATATTTCATTAAAATTAAACTAAAAAAAGTCACATTATGTGTGGGTGCTCAAATGGGATTTTCTAATAGGAAATATTTGATTGACTGTATTTTTAAGGCTGTTTTTGTCATATGTACGAGAGAATAAATTTGACATGAGCACATTTTCAAACAGAAAAAAATGCCTCAATTTTTATAAAAATTTGTGTCATTGTAATCCATGCACTTGTTTATAATATAGTGTTTTTAATATCTCAAAATCTTTATATATATAATATACGTGTCACAGTGTTTGTCCGTGATGGACTCCGAAACTACTCAACCGATCATAATATAATTTTGCATACTGTGTGTCATTTCGTTCAACTTAAAACATAGGATGGTTTTTATTTCAATTTATCATGCCATAATTTTTTTATTGCCGGAAATGTGAAGAATCCGGAAAAAACGTTGCCAGATTCCTGTAAGGGATGCTCGTTCGGTGCTCTCGACGGTATTTCTGAATTGCGTCAAGGTCATTCACTTTGCGTTAGCTTTCTGTTTGGAAGACGGGAAAGGTTGAGGTAGTTTTGAGTCTAGCTGCGTAGTAAAAAGGGGAATTCCCTCATATAACGCATCACAACTGATAGTTTTTTTTTTTATTCTTAAAGATTGATTTATTGAAGAACAGTAGAATATAAGAAAAAAATATCATAAAAAAATATTCGGAAATATTCTTACATATATTTTTATCACATAGTATTATTTTCTTTTTGAATTTCATACTGTGAAATGAATCAATATTGTTGCGTTTAAATAAAAATTATTTTTAAAACTTTTAGTATCAGTGATTTAAAAAATAAAAAGCCAAAACCTTTTTGAACAAACTTTAATAAAACACTCAAAATACTTAATAATTAATAATTTTTCCCGTGTGTCGAACATTTAAAAAAATCCTCACAATTTTACTTCAAGATTTATAAAGTAGTGAAGTTTTGTAATTTGAAAAATTTCTACTTTTCTGTCTTTTTTCAACATACAACTATTTTTAAAAAGGCCACATTTTCGTTTCCGGAACTTAAAAATTGCAACGAAAGAATTGAAAAGTGAGTGATTTATAAATTCGCACTTTTCGCCTATTCGAGAGTTTTTGGCGGCGGACCTCGAAATTTTCAACCATGGTCAAGTGAAGAGGACGACACCTGAGCTTTCACCCATCTCTCCTAATTACCAGACCACACCAACGCAAGAACAGATTTCGAAAAAGGGAGTTTTAATGACATAGTTAAAGAAATCACTCACATCGCGCATACACACACATAAGTGCTATCGTCCTGAGGGAAACAGGAAATTCCCATGCGGATTAAGTTATTCACTCGGTAAAAGCCCGTGCAACGCCGGGCTAAGTGAAGAGGAAAGAAATCAAGAAGTAAAAGTAATTTCGAAAAATTATATTGGAAGTACTGATTTTGTGAAGAGAAGGGAAAATGTTAAACGAGAAAACCATTGATATGCACTCATGGGCCTTGCACTCACATCGTACGCTTCACACCCACACAAAAGTGCTGGCGTCAGAAAGAAAGGAGGAAATTAACATGGGGATTAAGTAATACCCTAGATAAAAGCCCGTGCAACGCCGGGCCGGGTCAGCTAGTATTTCATAAATAATTAGTTTTTCCTTTTAACATGTAAAGGGATAGCTCATTTAGCATTACAGAGGACTATATTCACAAAAATAATGTATTGTTACTGTTGTAAATTTTATAAATAAACCTAGTTTCTTTATTTTAGATATTTTTAATGTTCTTCAACTTTCTATATTTTCTTTCTATTTTCAAGTATTTATTACAAATTAACTTACAAAATAGCTCTTTTTTTAATATTTTGTACATATAAATTCTCATGGTCTGAATCCATTTTGTCATCAAGGAAAAATTTTATATTATATGAAATGAATTTTTTGAGTGACTTATTTTTTAATTGTGTTGAATAAATTAATTTTAAATTTAGTGTAAATAGCTGTTAAAATATGATATATGGTACTACAGATAAATACTTTTGAAATTATCTGAAGTAAAACCGCTTTTAATTTAATACCCTATTGGAAAAAATATTATGTATAATTTCTCAGTTTAAAATAATTATTATTGTATTTGTTTATTTTAGCTGCATGAAGTTGAAACTGTTACAGAAGATGCAACTGCGAAAGTCAATACCTGTAAAATTCCAGCTGAGCAATCAATACAGTTGCATGCATCTGAAAATGCCTGGAAACCATTGTATAAAACCCAACAGAGTGTTGCTGTGAGCAAATTTTTACCTTTAAATATTTGTAAATAAATCATGAAATCCAATATAAGAATTATTAAAATTGGATGATTTATGATTTAAAATATTTTTAAGGAGAAAAAGTAATATTTTTGTTACCTTGTATGTATAAATGAGGTTTCAGTTCAAAAAGATATTTTTGTGTTAATGTTTTTAACAAAAACATCAATAATAGTTTTTTTTAAAAAAAATTTAACTGTGATTAATAAAAATTTCTTTCTGTACTAATTTAACAGTGTGATCTATCTATAAAACCTTTTTTGAGATATTTCTTTTGAGTTTGAATTTTAAAGGAATTTTTTAAAACATGCATTTTGAAGAAAGAAAATAAGCATGTTATAAGTTATATGCTTTGAATGTCTTTGCTGATTACAACATATTAATGCTGAACATAAAGGTAATTACATTTGAATGAAATACGTTTTTGTTATATTGAAAAAGATGTATGTTGAGTATTGTAAAGCCACATTCAATCAGAATAAGAAAAATATATATATATTTCTTTTTATTTTTTTTTTTTTTCAAATAAAATATTTAGGCTCTTGCATATTAGCCTGTTAACTAATAAATTAGCAAGGATTTTGAAGAATTTTTGCCAAAGTTTATTTAAGGAATTAAATTTCATTTCATTACTTTAATTCCATTATTTCAACAAAAAAGTTTAAATTTTAACTGAGCAAAATTTTTTATAATTAGATTATTCAGGATGCCAAACTTTTCAGTACATTCAGAATTGTGATAAATGAATCTTCTTTATAAAGATGTCATCACATAAACTCGTATAAATATGAATCTGAGTGTTGTCATACAGTTTTTTAATGTTTTTCATTTTATCCTTTTTTCAAACCCATAGCCTTTCAATTTTCTCTGAATGGGGACCAGTTTTATGGACTATAGAATTATATTTATGATTAACTTCAAAGTTGTAACTCTGAATTAATCTGTTATGTATGATTTCTCTTAATGTCAGAAAAAAAATTATGGAGCTTCCTTTGATATTTTGTTTCTGTATTTCTTCCTAGAGAATATTTTCCTTTCTACAGAATTTTACTACAGATCACTTGTTCATCTCCCTGAAAATTCTGCCAAAGATCCATTTGGGGGGGGGGGGGCAGCAATCTATCAATTTGATTTTTCCATTCGGGAAAGACTTTTGCCAATTTCTAGATCTTTAACATATTCTTCAATTTTTCTCCAATTAATAGGCTATGTATACTTCTCAAATAATTGTTTCAATGAATTACTATTTTGTTGTGTAAATCCTACTGTTATCTTTCCCATTCAGTTAAGGGTGTAAAAGACCTAAATGCTTTCTAACCGTGTTCCTTTTAGAATTGATATTCAGACCTTTATTGTTATATCTCCATTGCTTGTCTGTCTTTGAAATAATTATATTGTATCCATTAACTATTTCCTTGTTCCTTTTTCATATAACTTTAGATATGCAGTGAAATCATTTAACATGTTTTTGTAGTAAAAAAATGTCGAGTTAAAGGATATTGCAGAAAAAACAAAACAAAAAAACATATATTCAACAAAAGAAAGTTTATTAATTTTATTTACATAGATATGTATGCATGCATGTATTTAATAAAAACCATTCAAACATTTACGTGATTTGCTCATTTTTATTATTCTTGATAAATTAAAATCTTGATTATTCTCAGATTTCCATTTTTGTCTTCTATTTTTGATCAACAGCCTTAAGTAGCTCCATCTACATTTTAAGCAAAATAGCAGTTTGCTTTCCCTTTGAATTTTTTGCCATTTTGTTTGCAAAAAAATTCTTCTGAAAGAAGAAGAAAAAATAATGCGATCAAACTCACTGATTTTTACTCAGACTGCTATATACTCGTCACTAAATTTCAAAGCCAACTTTTTTGAGACATTAGATGTTTTTGTGTGGCGATTGTAGGGACAGAGGGTGAAAGTATCTTAGATAAACAAAATTGGCTCTTGTCACAGACTATTCTGAGGGTATTTCAAAGCCAAGTTAGTCTTTTTTCTACGAAGTGCATGTGAAATAACCTCTTTCTTTTCACACCCTCCTTAAATTTAGCCTATACGGCTGCTCTTTACCATATTTTGTTCAGTCTCATAAGGAAAATCTTTTCATGTTAAGAGGGAAAAAATACACGAAAATGTATAGTATTTTGTTGGGACCATTGTCTTATTTCGTGTTCAGCGTTTTTGCATTAAATATATTTCTCTAGATTGCATTATGTTCTCTCCATAGCAGCATTATGTTCTCTCCATATTTTTAGTACTTCTTCACAAAAAAGAAAAATAAGAGGAGTTGTAAATAAAATTACTGGGGTTTAGCATGTTTGAGAACATTTTTTTAAAAAGTTATTGGCTGTGTATTGCAGCATTTGACAATATTTTTTTGTTTTGCCAAAAATGGTCAGCAGGCTGATACATATATACCAGTAGGTATTAAAAACAAATTTTGTTTTTAAAGACATATAAACTTTTATTAAAGAATAACACCTTTTTTTCTCTTGGCTGGATTTCTCAAGTTTTTCAAAGTAGAATCTAATGTTTAATTTCTAAATGTTTTATTCATTTTTAAGTTAAATTATTATATGCTTTATTTATTGCTTTATGTTGTTTTTAGTATTTTTAAATTTTTGTTGTTACCTAGAATTGGATATAAATCTTTTTTTTTCTCTCTTTAAAATATTTTCATAAAAATTCTGCTGTTGCTTTCAAATAATGAACCTTTGATTTCATTGAAATTAGTTTTTAGTGAATTTTTGTATTTATTGTAAAATTTGGCATATAATGTGCACTTATATATTAAAGCTGCAATTTTTAGTTCTTAAGTATATTCACCATATAATGCAGTCCTCCTTTTTTACTGAAAAGGATGTGTAACCTGAAATGCATGTGTGCAATGCTCTTATATTTTGAAGTAATTTATTTGAGGTATATTTTAAGATTTAGTAAAAAATAACGTACTTTTAGAACTACAACCCTTTAAGTTCATAAAGAATGTTATTTCTTTCAAAGAAACAGTATTTCAATGTATATAAAAGTCTAATTTTTTCTATGCTCATCTTTTTGTATTTTCAAAGCTCTCATTTTTATACCCAGCGTATAATGCGCACCCATGAATTTCAATCTTATTTTTTTAGTTAAATGTGCATGTTATATACCAGATTATACAGTAATTATATATATATATCTACAAAATTAAATTTCAAGATACTGATTATTTTTTTCTTTGTATAGGAAAAGGAAAAGCTGAGAAGAAGTATTCAATCTGTACTAAATAAGTTAACATTTCAAAAATTTAAAGTTCTTCTAGCACAATTGAAAAAACTACACATTAACTGTGAAGAAGAGATGAAACTCGTTGTTGATTTGATTTATGAAAATGCTATTTATGAACCATACTTCTGTGTCTTGTATGCAAATCTTTGCAAACATTTAGCAACGGTAAAAAATTTATATATATATTTTTTATCTATTTATTTGGTAATTCATTGATCATCTAATCTTTTTGATATTTATAGTACATTGTTTCATAAAATTACATTGTTTTATGATTCTAATGACTTAATTTTTTCTATAATCCATATGGGAAAAGCTGCTTTTAAAATATGTATTATGTTTGCTTGAATAACTTGTATTGACGAAATATGGACCAGTAATTAAATGTGAGCAATAATGCTTTGAATGCAGAACTTTGAAACTTTTTTGTAATAAGATCTACTTCTTATGAAGCAGTTTCGATTGAAAAATATATTATGCTTATTTTTATGATAAATTATAAAAAGTTATATTTTCCTTTAAAAAAAGTGCCCAAGTAAGGATACTCTTTTTAGTAATTATTTACATTGTATCTTGGAATATTTTCATGCTGGTATTTGTTCAAATACTAATATTGATACATAAAATTCTTTTTCTGCCTCAAAAAGTTTCCCTGCATTAAAAAAATTCTACTATAACTTTTTAATTTGTTAGGGTCTTAGAAAATTGTCAATATAATTATAAACATTCTTTTTATATTAAAATTCTGGTTATTGATTTATTCTGTTATTGGAAAAATAAGTAAATCAAATTTCGAGTTTGAAAAGTTAAGTAATTTAGTTTTATAAGTTAGTTTAAGAAATTTTGGTATATATATATCCTAAAGATAAGTTACTTGAATAGTGAGATACCATAAATGGCTAATATCACATGATTTTTTTAAATTATTTTATGTAAACTATATTTAAAAATTTAATATTATTTGTATGGTTATGATGTTTAATACAAGTTAGAATCACATTTTCTCTTCTTTAGAAAACACCATTTGCTAACCAACCTGATGGGCATGTAGACTTTCATACACTCTTGTTAACTACATGTCAAAAAGGATTTGAAGAAAAATTTAATGAATTCATTCATGATGTATGTTATAAGCATTTTTGGTTTTATTTCTTCTATGGTAACTTTTTAACTTCTTCTATATTACTACTTTATATTTCTTGTTTATTAGCATAGTCTTTATTGTGTTAGCTTTTAAATAATTTTGTAAGATTTATGTGGTCTCTGTTATAAGTATATACAGTTGGCTCTCCATTTTGCAAATCTTTATTTTAGGAACTTTTTCCTGGAACCAAGTATATTGAAAATGAATCTCTATTTAACGAATTTTCCACTTAAGGAACTTATTTTGAGATTTAGTGACTGGGGCATTAAATAGATGCCCAACTGTATAAGCATTCTTTTAAAAAAACTGATAAATGGAGATTTTAAGAGGAACAAGCCAGTTACTTTCAAAAGGTATTGGCTGGTATTAGCAAAGAATCTTTCAGTCTATAATTGGAATAATTAACCTAACTTTTCCCTTCAGAAATTTTTTCCATTTTGGGTTTCAGAAGATGAGCTGCCTTGAAAGTAAACTTAAAAAAGTCTTTAAAAAATTATAACTACCAGATAACTTTACTTATACTACCAAAAACTTTATAATATTACTGCTTTACTGCAAATATTGTTTGAGAAGGTTATAAAGTGCTTTAATAGAATTTGCTGTGAAAATAATAAAGTTAGCATTTATTAAGTTTCATTACAATATAGATAGTATTACAATATAGGTAGTGGGTATTTTAAACTCATTGTGCTCATATTGCTTACTACTATTGATTTCCAATTTTTTGTCAGTTCAGACTTTCTAGAAGATTTCTTTTCTATTCCAATTCTGCAGTACTTGGGGGTAAATTTTTGGAGGGAGTTAAAACTAAATGGTTGCAGGTTTGAATATCATTCCATCAAAAAGTCATCTTTTAATAGGAATAATATATTTGAATTCAAATGAGAGAGGTAAGGGTATCCCCGAAGATTAACTAACTCTAAGAATTCTGTACTGATGAGGTTTTGACTGTTATCCAACATATGATTAGGTGTTGAAGCTGATACAAAGAAACAAACAAGAAACAGTTTCAATTATGTATATTTATCGACTACTCAAATTTCTGAGAGGAATATCATTTATGATATTCAAATCTAAATTAAACTTTTACACCTTTTATTTGAAGTGTGGGATGCACCTCTTGGAACAATACTCTTAAAATGGATTAAAATCTTATCAATTTACTCTACTAAAATTCACTAGCTCAACAAGCATTTGGTCAGCAGTACAGTTTACCCATAGAATTGGTATTTCTCATTCTAATTACATTTCAAATTGCTTTACATTATACTACTCCTATGCATATCAGATTTCCTCTGTATAATAGTGGACAAAATAAAAACTTTAAAAAAAAAGTTCAAGAAAAGTGTGGGATAGCCCATTACACTGATACTCACAGACCTCAAGCGATTCTCACATGAATGCAGAGGTTCTTACTAAACAGTCTACTTTGTTATTCCAAATTAAATTATGTATCAATTTAGGTAATCAGAATTATATATACTTATTTTTTTATCTATCTTTTATGTAAAGTTATAGACAATTTAGCTAGATTTTTCACAAAATAATCCCTTTATTATAAATTAAGGTAAAATTTCTATTTCCCTGTTTTTGCTTTTCTTCTGTTTTTTCTTCCTTTATTGGTACTATTTTATTTATTTTCAGCTTTTCATTCATAACTAATTTTTTTGATGAAAATAATTTAGAATCATCACCAGTTAGTTTAATTGAATTGGAATTTCTTTTTTTATTTTGTAAATATTCAATGAGAATATTTATTACTAATTAGTACTTCCTCTCAGTTTTAATCCATATTCTATCTTTTCAACTTGAGATATACTTTTCATTGCTTTATTATTGTCACATTTTTTCAAGATCATTAACTTTTTATATGTAGTAAAGAATAGAATCATGATTAGAATATAGATTTCAAGAATTCATATTACTATTCATTTAATGCATAATTTGATGTATTGTTTTGTCTTTACTTATTGTTTATCAATTTTCTTTAGAACCTGCCATGTCAACAAATTGAAGAAATGAAGAAATTAAAAACAAGATGGATTGGAAATATTAGGTTTGTGTGATTTTGTATATTTTTTTTCCATTGTGTTTTAGTTCCATCTATGTTTATTAATATCTTCAGTTTATTTTTTGAAAAATTTCCATAGTCTTGTGCTATGTATGTTTTTCATTTTTGTGTAATATACTTGATGTTAATATTTCTTTTTACTAAATTGTTCCTGATGCATACTGCAGTCTTATACTCTTATTTCTCAAAAATTAAATATGAATTCTCTTGCAATTTTCCTTTATTGTTGATCCTTTTAACACTTTAATTTAGAAAATGATCAAATTAGCTTTGAATAATAATCAAAACAGAAGTTGATAACAAAACTGAATACTAACCCCCTTGACGTATGACATCTGGGAAATGTTATTCATTTAATTTCCCATTGTAGACTTTGATATTTCCACTCGGACAAGAATTGCATGTTGAATATGTTTTGTTTCTAAGTAAAAAACTCTTCCTCCTTCACAATGGCACCAGAAATCTACAGAATTTAGGGAAAGAGAGTACTAATTTCTATTTTATAAAGAAAAGATGATGAAAGCTAAGAAAAGTAAAATTCTGTGCAATAAAAAAAATTTTTAATCAAAAATTTCTCAATTAAGATTTTACAAACTGAAAGTTTTGAAGTATCATCTAAAAATCTCAAAGGATTAATTAAAATTAGTAGTTCTCAAACTTCTTTATTAAGGTATCCCAAAAAAGTATATTTAATATATTATAGGGATATTTTTTTATTGGGATTAATGATGCAACAGCTTAAGAACACCCAGTGTCAGTATTTTTTCACTGTGCTTATTGTAGCTTTATACTCTTATTTGATTCTAAAACTAATGACTATTTGCATTTTTGTCTTTAGTTTATTTTGTCAATTTAAAGGTCTAATTGTGTGAATATATTTGCTGCTTCTATGTGTTGATTGTAATGATTAGCAGAAGAAAAGTATTAAAAGTTTTATTCTCTAAAAGTGTTCCTTTTTGAAAACTTTCATACTTATTGTGTCATTTACTGTTTCGTGAATATTTATCTTATAATGTATAAAAGAATGATCTCATACTTTTAGAATCTGTTAAAAAATACTTTTTATTAAAATTTAATTTCTACTTATTAATGATTCTATTGTAATTTTGATTTAATTATTAAAATATCTTCTATTTTAATCAGGTTTTTAATAATCTATAATTTTTATTTCAATCTAATTCACATTTCATTTTTTAAATCTTCCATTCATTTTGCTTATTATTTGGTCCAGGGAAAATTGTAAAAAAAATTTTATTCTGAAAAATGTACTGTTGAAAATATGAGAATTCCTCACACCTCAAACATTCCCTTTCTTTTGTTGTATTTATTTGCTTATTTAAAACCCATATTTATCAAACATTTTTTTTTTTTAAAAAATGGAAATACCAGCATTTTGAAGAAAATAAGAAAGCATTGCACTTTGAAATTTAATTTTTTAGATATTTTTATCTGACATATTGATTCTCATTAACTAAATTTTTTTTAAAAATTGTTCCTAGTTTTATTTTTTTATTAGTTTGTTTGAAAGGCATGTTATTAAGCTTTTTGTGGTGGTGGTGGGGAGATGTTCTTTCTTCAAATACAAGCATGTTGTCAAACTTGCAGCTGATAACAAATATATTTTTTTCCTTACCCAATATAACAGTATTTAGCAAAAATTTAATAAAAACCTTTTAGTTTTATTTTAAATATTTGTAATTATTGATATTAAATCACAACATTTGTTGATGAATTGTTAATATTTGTATGAAATGATACCATTATCTCCATCAATAGCAACTAATATTTTAGCAGTCAGTCATGAAATAATAATTACCATGCCATTAATCTATACGCCTACTTGGTATGCATAATGTAAAATACTGTGTTTTGAGATAATAGGAAAAAATAATTTTATTTCTGTTGAATTTAATTATGTGTATGTTTCTTCTGTATCTGGTTGTCTAATATTCAAGAAAATTACTCATTTTTGTTAAAAATTTTTATATTAAAAATTAAATATCCAATTTAAATTGCTGTGTTCAATATGTCGGTATTTAATTCAAGGGGTGATAAAACTGAACAAAAAAATTTCAGACAAACATGGGTATTTCCAAGAAAAGGGTCAATTGCTATGATGTAAAAGATAAAATGTGTTTTATGCGTAGTAAAGGTAATATTGTATATTAAAATTATGACTTTAAATGCTTTGAATAATATTGTTACGAATTTTGTATAGAATAATGTAAATAATTTGTATTTGGATGTGCAATGCATTTATATTTCTTTATGCTAAAATTGTAATATTCACAAGCAACGTCGTCCCTTACGTTATAATAGCGATTCAATGGGAACTTGGCGAAATATTGGTGATAGAGCCAAGTTGGCATCACTTTTGGCGACCATGTTGGCGAGTTCGGAACCCTCTGGATTCTTCTAGAAATTAGTAGAGAAATCCATTTCACGATCTGTGCCGCGAGCGCATCTTTCCGAAACTTTCGGCCTTTGCTATAAATAGAGTGATACTCGCCGCAAGAGTCAGTCTGGTTTCAGCCAGGGAGTAGCGAGTCTGGCTTCAGCCAGCAAAAATCGAGTCTGATTTTAACCAGCGAGTAGTGAGCACTGTTTTGATTAGTGATTAGAAGACTTGCCTTGAATTTGATAAGCTCGGCTGTGCTTGTGAATAGTCATTTACATACGTGAATTTTAGACACTGCTTATTGTGTCTGAGTGCTGTTGAAGGTGTGAAATCCTTCTGTTAATTATTCTGCAAATTTTGCTGTTGAATCCTGTATTTTCAGGGATTGATTTACGCCAATAAATACTCATCGCTCTTAAGGAATTGCCTTGTTATTTACGACTGATTTTGCATAAAATCCTCGAACCCCGATCTACGTAACAATTTGGTGTCAGAAGTGGGATTTTATGCCAATAACAAGAGCGATGGATGAGCAACTGAAGGCTCTGTTGGAAGGCATTAATGCCTTGAAAAGTGGCCAAGAAGAGACTAGAGAGAGAATGGAGGAAGGCCAACAAGAAATGCAGAAAAGCCAAGAGGAGACTAGAAGAGGCCAACAAGAAATGCAGAAAGGTCTGGAAAATGTGCAAAAGACCCAAGAAGAGACCAGAAAAGGTCTGGAAAATGTGCAGAATTCCCAAGAAGAGACCAGAAATAGTCTGGAAAATGTGCAGAAGTGCCAAAAGGGACCAGAAAAGGTCAAGAAGAGCTGAGAGATACTCTAGAAAAGAAAATCGATAATGTTGAAGAGAAAATAAACAGTGTGGAAGAGAGAATTGCCATAAAAATGGAAGAAAAGATTGCAGTAGCTGAAGAGAAGATAGAGAAGAAAGTAGGGGAAGAAATAGAAAGAATTAAAGAACAAGTTGAAGACAAATATGAAGAAGTGGCTGGGAATTTTAGCCTCATGTCACAAAGAATGGAAGATCTTGAAAAGAAGCTTCAAGCTTATGAAAGCAAGAATAATGAATGCAAGTATGAGCCTGCCTCTCCAATGTCGGTGAAACTGTCGACCTATGACGAAAAAACCAACTGGGAGGTGTATAAGACTCAATTTTCTATTATTTCTGATGCCAACGGATGGACTGAAGGGGTCAAGGTGTGTCAACTAGCAGCATCCCTTAGAGGAGAAGCGGCAGAAATACTGCAGACTCTTCCTGACACAGAGCGGCTTAATTTGAACTCCCTCTATAATGCTCTGGATCTTCGGTTCGGACAGAAATACTCGGAAGACTACCCTCGCCTGCGGTTGAAAACAAGAATCCAGAAAACCGGAGAAAGTTTGCAAGCATTTGCCTTCGAAATAAAAAGGCTCGCCAACGTAGCTTTCTCGGATTTCTCAGTAAATGTGCAAGAAATGATTTCTCTCCAGTATTTCGTCGATGGACTGAAAGATGAAGAAATCCAGAGGGCTGTAAGAATGGCAGATATCCAAGATCTAAAATCTGCCCTGTTATATGCCCTGAAATTGGAGGCTGCCACTGTAAAGTAAATACAGATGCATCATGTGAATCGCCATGGATGAAGGAGATAAAGAAATTGAAAGAGGAAATTCGAAATTTAATGGCCCAACGTCAGAAACAGAGGAGACGTAGCATCACATGCTATGGGTATGGTGGAGCAGGGCACATCAAAAGTAGCTGCCCTCGAACAAATCAGGAAGATTGCAGCACCAAGTGCTGGGGATGCGGAGGAGCAGGGCATCTAAGAAGTAACTGCCCTCGAGTAAATCAGGAAGATCCTCACCGTACAACTGTAATCGAGCCTAAGAAAGTGTGTAGAAACCGAAAAGGGAAATGAAGACGTCCCTCTGAGAAGACCAGATAATAGTAAATACTGCTCGAGAGTTGAAGAGAAATTTGGCATAATGGATCCAGTAATCCGCCAAGTTACAACGCCATCAACATCGGAATTGGACCCGTGGTGTGACGAGAGCGTCCGAAAAGATCAGCTGGCTGATCCTGAAATTAAACCAGTAATAGAATTCAAAGAGTCATCTGATGAAAAGCCCAGCTAGCAAGACATCGCCTCTTTCCATCCTACAATGAAGCGTCACTGGGTTCTTTGGGACTCTCTGCGCCTGAGAAATGGTGTTTTATATCAAAAATGGGAGTCTGATGACGGAAAAGCATTTAGGTGGCAATTAATACTTCCAAAGACAAGAATATCGACAGTCCTAAATGAACTCCATGGCAGTCCAACTGGTGGTCATTTTGGTGTTATGAAGACCTTACAAAAAGACCGAGAGTGCTTCTACTGGAATAATGTGCGGAGTGATGTTGAGAAGTGGTGTCGCACATGCAGGGCCGCCGCGTGGGTATTAGGTGCCCTTGTTCAAGTTGAAATTCGGCGCCCCTTTGTGGGGTTCTGTTGCTCTAATAAAGTGCTACAAATTATATGCGAAATACTCTTCTATAGTATTCGAAATTTGACTTTCAAACTGAAAAGCTTTAAAATTATAATATTAAAACACGTTTTTTTTATTGTTTTTTTTTATTATTTCATAAATTTTAAAAACAAAACAAAATGATGTAAAATTTTTTAAGTAAAATATAAAAATTAGAAAATATATTCAAATATATTGATTCTCCTAGCTTTAGCAGCTACAAATGCTCGTATCAATACCTTTATATTTAATTTATCCAAAATTTCGCTCTCTATGAATATAATTGAAAAGTCCGATAACCATAGTAGATCGCATGTAGTTTTTTATAATTTTAAGTTTTGAAAAACTTCGTTCTCCAGTAGCCACCGAAACTGGCAGGGTTAAAGAAATCCGTAAAGTGATTGCAATATTTGGAAATGCATCGAAAAGATTGTTTTCATAAATATAATTTAAAACATCAATAGAAGACACATCCTCTTTGGTAAAACATCCGCAAAGATTTTATTTCTTCAAACAAATTTAATCCCGCTATGTCTTTTCATTAACATTTTTAGTATCCGTTAATTTTCGTTCTAATTCTTCACAATGTTTTAAAATTTCTTTGTCACTCCAGTTTTTTAAATTAGGTATATAGTGACCTTGAAGTAATGGACCTTACCTTGAAGTAATGGACTAAATTCATGTGACAACAAAATCACATGATAATTTTAAACCACGTGTTTTTAGCCAATCAAGTTCAAAAACAAATGCGACTTCATAGTCACGTAAATGCAATTATCTATTTTCAACAAATCAGTTCAGGCACTTCGTTGTTGCCAAATGACGCTTTTTACAGAAACTTTTTTTAAAAAAAATTAATATTTGTCACTTTATTTAAAAGTACAAGACTTTTTTTTCTTTAATTTTAAAATCTTTTTGCAGAAATTTCTTTTTATAACTCTTGAGCATCTTTACCCAACTATGCAATTTGAAATTTTACCTAAGTTTTACAAATAGAATAAAAAGTACAAGCTAGTTTATTGTCCTTTTTGAATTCAATGTAGAACACGTGTTTATATTATCATGTGACCGTCATGAATTTAGTCCATTGTAATGTTCTTTTAATTGACTGAATCTTTTTGAATTTGAAGTACTAGCAGTGTTTAATGTTATATTGTAAAATTCAACCTTAAACTTTTGTCTTGGATTGTTGATTGGTTCGTCGGTTTGTTTATCTTGAAATAGTTCCTTTTTAAACCTGTTTCGACTTTGTGGAAAATCAGTATCCACCCCCAAATCACCAGCAATGATACTTGCATTGGCAATTGCATGTTCATACGCTTCATCTGATCTACGATTATTTAGTTCTGATATAAGATTTTGTAAATTGTCAATCACGATTTGTAAATCACATTTAAAATTTTTGCATTATTTGATTTATTACATTTACTAAATTTAAAATATCGTGCCAGATGTGAATGAAACAAATGAATTTAAACGAGGAAACCTTCTGAATCAAATTTTTTGCTTGGCTTCTTGATTCCATGTCTCTTGTTTGATCATCTTGAATATTTATTAAAGCTTTCAAAATTCCCTTCAAATCATTTTTCAAGGGTCTTAAAGCTTGAATTCCACTCTCCTATCTGGTGTTGGAAAGTGGCTTTAAAGTTAGATTTTTAACATACTGTTGCAAAATAGACCAATGTTTAACGGATGAAGAAAAGTAGTTGTAAAGCTCCTGCACTACTCCGAAGAAATTAACTGTTTTGAAGGAAATTTTAGCTGCATCATTTACAACTAAATTTAGAGAATGGGCAGAGTAGAAAATATAGAGTGCTCTCGAATTATTTTCAATAGTTTTTTGTTGCAATCCTTTGTGCTTTCCTCTCATATTAGCACCATTATTGTAAGATTGGCCTCGTAAATCTGATAAATTTAGTTCTAACGATTTTAAATGTCCATTTATGAATTCATACAGTCGTGTCGTCGACAGATTGAAATTCTAAAAAATGTTTTTCAATTTGGGCTTTATTGGTTTCCTCGTTCTTATGAACAAATCGAATTACAACAGTTAACTGTTCAGTATGACTGATATCAGGTGTAGTATCTAGAATTGATGAGTAATATTTTGATGATTTAAGCATATGTAATAAAAGCTTTTTAATTCCTTCTGAAATAATTCTTATAATTTCATTCTGAATTTGATCCCCTAAGTAATGAGCAATGTTCTTTTTTTTAGATGTTTGAATTTTGTGGAGATGTTCAACTATAATTAGATCAAATTTTGCTATGGTTTCAACCCCAACTTCAAAAAACTTCCATTATCACTATGATACTATCCTTTCGAAGAACCTCTAAATGCAAGGTAATGCCGGGCTAAATATTGAATTAAATAAATAAGCTGTTCAATAACGGATTGCCAGTAGACCTTTTCTGCATCATAAAGTCTTTGTTGAGCTGCATCAATGGTACATAAATTACGCAAAGACATTTTGAGTTCACTACATTTTGAACTATGCTTATGGAGAGATGCACTACTTTCATGTGTTCAAAATGTGGGTTAAATGTGCCCATTCTTAATAGGCTGTGAATGCTTCTCACTGAATAGTTTACATGGGAAGAGAGAGCAAAAAACTGCATTTCGGGAATTTGAATATACTAAGTAGTTTCTAAATACTTTTTTTCCATTCGGTAATGTTCTATAATAGAACGATTCTGAAAACTTTCTGCCAGAATTATCTCCCGGAAAATGCTTGGTTATCAAGCGTTAAGGGCCATTTTCAATTAAATAATCTCTAAGTTTTATAGAAATTGTATCAGGCCAGGTAGCTGGATTGCTTAACTCAGAGCCAAAATCTTCGGTTTGAGATGTGTTATTTTCTACTTCAACATCTAAGTTTTCTATTGGTACAATCGTGGTTTCTTCTTGATCATATTCTGGTGAATTTACATTTTGAGATAAATTTTCATTATGAAATTCCAAACCAGTTGTTGATGTTGATGGTCCTAGTTCAATTGCTTGACCGTCTAATCCTGTTGTGTTTCTGAGATATTTATTTGATTGTATTCTGAGAGCTCCCGCCAGTTTCTGGTTAGTTTTCTTTCGTTGCAATTTCTTTTTTCTATTTTGTGCTCCAAACTTTTTTTCTTTTTTTGAGAACATGTTTCTTAAAAAAATATTTTTTGCACTAAATAAAAAAAATTGAATTTTCATTTCATTTACAAAATGCATCATATGATTTTCTCTCAATATATTATTTGAAAGTCGAAAGCCAATTTATGTCATTTGCTACTAAATGAAGATTCAGGTAAAGAAGCTAATTTAACTAAAAATTTAGAAACAATATTTTTTTTCAGAAAATTTATTTTTTAGAATTTAGTGTGAAATTTTTCTTCTTTCTGCTGATTCAAAATATTTAAGTAAATTAAACCAATATTAATACAAAGACTAAAAAGCATTTGTTATAAGCAATTGAAATATTGAAAACACACACATCTCAGGTACATAATAATTATAAACATTTAAAATGAAAAAGCTATAATTATTAGTATTTTTTTCTTATTATTATGAAATTGAAATTGTATATCAGAAATAGATCAATCAAATTCTGCTCGATTAAGGGTAAGATTTATCTGGGTTTTATAGAGATAAATAAAAAGTTGCTTTTTGAATTATTTTGGTTTTTCTTAATTTGTTTCTTTTTATGAAAAAAATAGACTGGCATTACTTACCGAGGAGATTTTAGGTAAAACCTAACTAAATTTATGCTAAGTATTAAACATTTGTTACTAAAGCGTCATAAAAGCATTTGTTTTTGCTCTCTTATTCTGATTAACAGGTACTAAATTTTAACTTTTATCTAATAAATGCTTAAAATTAACATGTATTTTATTGTTTTTCACACAACACTTCACTATAGATAGAAAATTAAATGTGCTTTTAAAATAGCAGCTAGCTACCACAGTATACCAACTATCCAAAACACATTTGAAATTCATGAATTTGCAAAAATTCAATATTAAGTAAGCAAGGGCCCAGATCAAAAAACAAGACAAGTTTGAGATCCTCTGTTCTAATCTACGGTGCTGACGCGTACTGTTATTTATTTCATTACTCAATACAAATACTCATACTAACTTAAACTGTACAAAATATATATTGTGTTACAGGTGCTCAGTTACTCTCTTCTATAAACTTGCAAATTTTCTACATGTAAATTAACGTTTACACAGAAATTTTTAATAATTACAAAAACAACCTGATTTTTACTATGAATATTAAAAAAAAATTTTTTTTCTAATTACAATTCATTAAAATTCTCTTCAGTTTAATTGTTAGAGGAATACCAAAAATTTTAATTTTACAATTTCTTAGTCATTTGGTTGAATTGTTTGGCAATGTTTGTAGGTTTATGCATAAAAAATTTATAAATTTAATGAAAATTTATGCATTAATACTTATGTAAAAATATTTTTTGATCTTTGTATGTTTGAAAAGTTACATCGTATACAAACCTTACAAAAGAGAGTATCATATTTTTAAGAACTGTTATTCAACTCTTTTTTAAAAAAAAATAATATTCTGCAGATATAATGCTTGACATAAATTTTTTTCCGTAAAAGTTAATGTACATTACGTACTGTTCCATAACGAACATAAAGTACATTAACAATTTTTTGTAATTTTCGTCACTTTTTGTTTTATATTGGCTTTTATTTAAAATATTAAGATTGTACAATGTTCGAAGAACTTTTGTATATTAGTTGATTTTTTTCCAATGATACTCTACAGCTATGAAAAAGTAAGATATTGTGTACATAAAATAAAAAACTCTCAAAAATGAAAAAAAAACTTTTTTTTCTTCTTTTTATGATCTGAAGTAAATTTTAAATGCTTTACGATATGAGTAGGGTATTTCAGAGTAATATATTTCTCAAAAAGTAAGAATAATTTTAACACAAATGTGTGTATTTCAGTAACCAAATGTTCAGTGAATAATCTAGTTACGATAAATTTGAATTTTTAAATCTTTGTATGATACAAGACATAAACAGTATTATATTCAGAATATGATGAATTGTTCAAATATAAATCACATCAAAATCGTTGTACAAAAAGGTAAATGAAATTTTCAACAAAGAATAATTCTACAAAATTAAAGCAAAAAAATTTCATATTAACCAGCCTTTCTATCATTTACATTGTAAACATTAATTTAAAATCAACTTTTGTTTCCTTGTTTATTATGAAAGCAAATCTTTCTGTTTCGGAAAGCTAGTTTTTCTGTAGTATCATTTGAATCAAAAATATTTTATTGCATTTATTTTTATAATTTTTAATGTTTTTATTATTTATAATTTATAAAGTGAAGTGAAATTCTAGACCGGGGATTGGTATACTTTCAAGAAAGAACCAATTGTTAGTGAAACACGATATCAAAAGTATCAGACACCTACTTTATATAAGTTTCCAGGAAAAAGGTCCCCCATCCCAGCAACAGTCGCGTTAAGCCTGTCATGCTCCAATTAATATTTTTTATATTATTTAAATCAATTTTTACACACGGGCATTAACATTTTCCATTCCTTCAAAAATGAAGAAATATTATAGATATTTTTTATTTTTTTATTTGTTTTTATTTCTGTAGCTCATAAGTGCGATCATTGACAAAATATGAATGCTAAGAATTAAACTTTAAAGTTTCGTGAAAAAAACTTCAATACCAGTACTACCTTAAATACTACTTTTTGGAATTTCATGTTTACACTAATAATTAAACTTTATAAAACTGTCCTTGCATAGAAAAGTGTGTTTTTGGTAGTTGTATTCAAGCAAAGAAAACAAGTATTGATGCATATTAATCACCATAAAAGTACTATAAAAGTCCATTGAAATATATATATAAAAATCCAGGGTGCGGCACAAAAAAACTCGGACAAATTTCTTGCCTCGTAGAATAATTAACAAATTACCTTTTCATTCGTATTTTTATGTTTCTTTATCCACCACTTTAATAATAAAATATTTTTTAATACATTTCTTAGTTTGTACTTTAATTTATGTGTGTTTGATAATGTAGAGCAAAAGGTCTGCTATTTTAGAGTTGTTTCAGAAAAGGAAACGAAAGTGTGAAGTCTTTCATTTGCTTATTGTACTTCGACAAACAGTATTTGATGCAATTTGCCGTTTGAAAGAGCCTGGCAATAATGGTCGACGTCCAGGAAGTGGACGAAAACGCACTATAAACACTTCAATGAATTGTAAGGCCATCGAAAAGCGAGTCCAGGGGAATCCGATGGTTTCCATGTGAAAATCGCTCGTGACATGAGAATTTGTGTCAGATCGGTGAAACGAATTGCAAAAACGGAGCTTGGATTGAAGCCTTACAAGTTGCGAAAATATCAGCTCCTCAATGAAAGAAACAAACTCGTACGACTCCAAAGATGCCGAAAACTTTTGAGACGGGCCGCAAGTCAGCGATGGGAGAGATTCCTTTTCACTGATGAGAAGCTCTTGGCGGTTCAACAAGTTCATAACTCCCAAAACGATTGAATCTGGTCTGTGGACGCTCCAAGCATTCGGCAATTGTTGAATATCGCCAATATCTAAAGTCAGTCATGGTCTTGGGCGGAATTTGCGCAAGTGGTAAAACTCCTTTGATTTTTGTGGAAGAGGGCGTTAAAATCAATCAAAAAGTGTACCAGAGGGACATTCTTGAAGCTGTTGTACTTACGTGGGCCCAAAAGCATTTCGGAAATGCAAAGTGGACGTTTCAACAAGACTGCACTAGCTCACAAGGCCAAAAAGACACAAGAGCGGTGCAAGGCAAATTTTCCAGACATGATATCATGTGAAGAATAGCTACCCTACTCGCCGGATCTCAATCTCATGGATTACAGTGTATGGTCCATGTTTGAGTCCAGAGACTGCACTAAACCATAGAAAACATTAGGCTCTCTAAAGCAATTGTTTCTGCGGGAATGGGATAGATTAAAGGTAAAAGACTTGAGGCTCATTGTTGAAAATTTCTGCAAGCGTTTGCGCCTCTGCATTGCTCCAAACGGTGGTCACTTTGAAACCAATTAAATTTATTTATTAGTACGAGTGTACTCTTATTATTATTTGTTATATTTTAATAATTTAATTTTTTATAAAGTTGTTTAAAAAACTGTTTATCCGGGGTTTTTCGCCGCACCCTGTATAGACGAAAATCTTAAAATTAGCTGTTTAACACGGAAAATTTACAAAATAAAGTTTTTTTAATTCGATTTCATTAAGCTAGACATTATTTTCACTGCCTCCTTTGTAAAGGAAAGCAAATAAGAAATGTATGTTTTGATTTTATTTTAATATGATAAAAATGTCTGTACATTTTTTTAAGTCTCAAGGGAA
>BMAO01033558.1:0-26402 GCA_019973975.1 Trichonephila clavata
TTAATTTTGCATCACATTTATTATGCTTTAGAAATAGCAAGAAGACCCTCAAATAAAAAAAACTAAAATAAAAAACGTATAGCTAAGGATTTTTTAGAAATTTGTGGCATATTGGGAGATTGTTAAAGTTTCTCTACATATTTAAGTGATTACTTAGAAAATGCATCGCTAACTTTTTTAATGTAAGTTTGTTACGTAGGCCATTTTTTTAAAAAAAAATATTAATTCTGCGATATAGCAAATTGTCTATCGGATAATTATTTGACGAAACACTTAACAAAATTTGGTACAACGTACCTCATTTAGCTTAAATCGGCCGATGTTCTGCCTTCGAATTCGAACAGCAATTAAAACAAAGTTGCATTTTTAGTTAGCTTTTCTACATGTCTTTCGATTTATAATGAAAAAGCTTATTAACCTATTTTGTAGATAATGGGAAAGTTTTTTTTATGAGATGAATCATTAAGCATCGCTAATTATAACGATTTTTGTTTGCCTGAATTTAAAAAGCTGTTCGTTATTTTATAGGAAATCCATGACTCCGTGACTCGTTGAAAAATGCAGTTCCTTTTAAGAAGTCTGTCTGTACATGTTACACTGTTGATGGGATCGCAAATCCATAAGGGACCATCACCCCAATTACGGAGCTCCTTCATACGATCAAATTCTTTCGTGAAAGAAAATCTTTCTGGAAGTCTTAAGAATAACGATGGAATGATCAAACCAATTTCATTCAAAAAAGTTTAATGTGTTTTAAAGATTGCTGGTTTAGATATGGGTTTATGATGATGTGTTTGTTTAGGTATCTTAAAGTGGTTTTTCACCAGGTCCTTTCATCACATTGGGTGAAATTCTGACAAGCTGAAGCTAATTTGAACTACTGGTTGATCAAGTTAACCTTTCATATGCTCCAAAAAGACGTGTTTCCTGTATAATAAATTATACAGTTTTGCTTTTTTTTTTGTTTTTTTGCAGAAGAACTTATTGCGATGAAATTTCAATCTAGATACTCACCAACCTCTAAGGTCCATAGATAGGAGCCTTCTTAATCACTTGTGACATGATTTACAACATTTTCGCTTTAAAATCGTCCCAGTTGCTTTTTTCGAATGTGATGGATATTATAGAATTAGTGAGGAACACAATATTCCTTCTTATTTTCAGCAAAGCATCGATTCATTTTTGATGAATATTACTTTGCTATCTGCATAAGAGTAAAAAAAAAAACAGGTACGTCTAAATTGCCCTTTCAGTTTATATATATATGTACTTGGGCGTATGTAATCGAATATACTTATATTAAACGAATTCAAACATACTTGTGTTCGCAATAAAACAAACAACAGTTGAATATTTTTTATTTTCCGTATAACACTTGTTTAGTTTGGGTGCATTGATGTGGGAAATTATTTTTTTAATAATTCTTTATTATATCTGAATGTGCATCCCCGAAAAATTAACGCTTCCGGCCATTAAATCTAACACCAATAAAGAAGGTAAATAACAAAATTGCTTAGAATAGTAGGAAGAAACAGGATTAGATCTGCTGGTAATTTGGGAGTATACAGTAAACTCAACTGCCAACTCTGCCAGCTAAAACGGTTGTAACGGATCCCTAACGGTCGGTTAGGGATCGAGTCGATAACAGATATGAGCAAGTCATTCTATGCTGTTACAAGTGTTGTAACGAACTCTAGACCCATTCTAAAACTCTAAGTGGCAATGCAGATTGATCCGAGGTACTGCTCCTGCAAGAGTACCACATGAGATTATTCGGTGTTTACCTCTCGATGAGAGAGGTCGGTTTTTAGCTCCGCCAGCGAGCTGAATGTGGATATTTGGATTCCGGAGGTTGTCTCGCTACGAGAGAATACGGTAAGCTCCACCTGTGAGCTTTATGAGGAGACGATTGTTCTACCAGGAAGCTTTGTGTGAAAGTTTCGTATCTGCCGGAAGCAGATGTGTTGGATGCCATCCTGTTACATTCTTTTGGTGTTTCCTCTAAAAGTCAATCATTCAGCCATCAATGAGAATATTATTTGCCTAAAACGTTTTCTAATAGATGTAAATAGTCGTATTGTGTGTGTCTTTGTGTTTGGAAATAAACAATTAATACATCAATCAAGTTACATCAATCGACAAGGCTAGGTCAGAGATTATCTAGATTAATTAGGTCTAGATTAAAGTGTTTATTACCACAATTATCAGTCGTAAGGGCTGGAGAGTGGTGGTGACCCAGACTCTCAGCAGCCTATGACAAAATGTTTTCAGTTGGTGAGAGATCTGGAGAACTTGCTGGACAGGACAACAGTCAAACACTATGTCAAAGAAGGTTTGAACAAGGCAAGAAAAACGTGGTTTTGTGTTATTTTGTCGAAAGACGATGTCTACCTTGCGTCGTGTGTGCAATGGCTGCCGAAACCATGCACTAAGTGCAGGGCCCGTATGGTGATATCGAATCCAAGCCAGTCATGTAGATTCTCCTAAGTTCCTTCAGATATGAATATGCCCATCTTAATGCAGCATGCATAAAAGAAACTTGTCTGAAAAGACGAGCCACTCCTGTTTTATCATACGACGCACCACTGTCGACGCACATCTTTTATGTTTCCGTAATAAGGGTAGTCCCAAAAATAGTAGCTGTGCAGACAGTCTATGCTCCTGATGTCGTCGTACTGTCCATGCGAATACCTGCTAAGCTGCTGGCAAGCTCACTTCTTGACTCAAGCTTCGTGATGGTGCTGTACGATTCTACGAGATCGACCTGACAACATATCTGTCCAGATTTCCAAACTGACTGTTCAACTGACCTTACATAACCCATTGATTCCGTATTCACATGACAGTCGTTGTATTCCGACCAAAGTGAGTAACAATACAACGGAATGATAAATCATATTCTCGATGAGTTAGATCCTGCCGTTGTAGAGTTTTTATACGTGCTTGTAGCCCTTTCTCCATATGCGAAGCAGAGCACGATTTTCTCATATTCAGATTCGATTTTCGAATGATAAATCCGTTGCGTAACTTTCCATTTATACAGAGTTTGAGACGCAGTTTTTGATAAACTGCGTCGTTTGATTGCGTTTAAATACTTATTAGTTACATATCCCAGCATCTTCATTTAATTCGAATTTGAGATTTGTATCATCTCCGCTTCATTGTGTTGCAGTTTTAATAGTTGCAGTGTATTTTTTTCCAACTAATATTGTTTTAAGACAGCTTTCTAATTTTTATATTTATGGTTGCAATTATTTTCAGAGTTATTTATTTTGCAAGAGTTGAAACATTTTATATTTATAAAGTCTATTGTGCATAGAATGGCAATGTTATACTTCCTGGGATTATTCTTACAGAAATTGATTGTTTGCATTTCCTCTTTTACGATAGCAGAGCAGATCTTTACAAAAAATGCTACAGAAGAAATACAACAATATTTCTTTGTAGATCTCTTATAACCAAAAACAATCTTTGTATTTGTATGATTATGGTCTTGTACTACAAATCAATAAAAGGCTACGGGCGACGGAACTCGTAATTTTGAACCATGGTCAAGTGACGAGGGCGACTCCTGAACTGGCACACCTCTCTGAACTATCACACCAAGCCAAATGGAAGACGTAGAACCTCGACATCAGTCCAGTGGCGTAACGAAGAATATTAGCCCCTACCCCTGTAATGGGTCTATTCGCGTACCTCCTACTAATCTTCTTGTAGAAAATTTATCTTTTAATATGACGTATGCAAATCAAGGCTAAAATTTAAACATTAACTTTCAGGTTCGATCGATCGAGAGAGAGAGAGAAGAGAAGGAGATAGAGATAGATAGAGAGAGAGAGATATGTTAGCTAAATGATAGCAGTGAGCGATTAACGTAAAGTAATAGAAAGCTAGGTGAGAGAGTTCTGTAGATTATTTGCTTAATATTTAAGATTGACGATTTGTCAATTATATATTTAGTTTGGATTAGCGTCGGCTTGAGGTAGATCAACTTAGACGTATCTTAGATTATTTGGAATGTGTATAGCTAAGACATTCCTAAAGTAAGTGATTAAATCTATAATTAAATATTACTGATATCGTCTTCCTTGCTTTTGCTCCCATAATTAGTTTACAGTGCATTTCCTAATCTTGGATTGTTCAGGTTTGTTAGGTTGTTGAGACTTGTAAATAAATTGTGTTTATTTTGACCAAGGCTAATCTTCCATATAACTCTCGTACACTGATGTGGAAGGGGTAGTCCATTCTTTACACTCCTGACAAAGTCAAGTTTTAGGCCCCAAGCCGGATCTTACAAAGGGTAGTTGGGTAGATACAAGGGCGTTAATCAGGATTTGGGCCCCTAGAATCCTGACCCCTTCGATGAGGGGATGTATGTCACGCCACTGATCAGCTCTTCCACAAGGCGGGTTTTCAGTGGCACAAGACTCGTGCTCATGTCACGCCGGTTACGTGTCCGTGACCATAACCACTAGGCTACCACGCACATATGTTGTGGTGTAGAAATTCGTCCTTATCATTTGACCATTGTCCAAGATTGAGGTCTGTATCACTAAAAACTCTCGTGTTGTTTGAGTGGCCGCGGTAGCCAAGTGGTCTAGGCATCGGATCGTGGCTAGCATGTCATGAGTTCGATCCTAATACCACTAAAGATCCACTGTGTAGGGGAGAGATGCACGTAAAATCTGTCGAGAGCTCAAACGTCCTCCCGTTGGTGTGATAGTTAGGAGAGGGGGGTGCCAGCTCAGGTGTCATCCACGTCACTTGACCATGGTTCAAAATTAAGCGGACCGTCCCCAAAAGCCCTCGTGTAGCTGAACAGTGGGACGTTAATATTCACTCACTCGCGTTGCTTGAAAGTAATACGTTAATAATCAATCATTATACAAAGAATATTTCTCATAATCAGTATATTTTCTAATAATTAGATATATATTTTATTTTAAATGAGTTATTAATCTAGTTCATATATACATTAATTCATGTTTTAATTTTACTTCACAAGAAACGTTTCGTTAATGAGTATTTTTGAAAACGAATTTTTTTTAGGTGTAAAAAAATTTGCAATTAACTAATGCAATAAACTAACGAGCGAGACATTTTTGATTGTCTTTTTTATATAATAGATAATTAATTAATATAAAAACCCGATTTGTCATACGTTCCGAATATTACTAATTGTAATAGAAACCCAGTAAAATTTTTATCTTTTATCCGACCCCTTATAATATTCAATTAGAAAGGAACGAAGATTAATCTCAACATGAAAGCACGCTCTTCAAACTTAAAAAAAAAACAATTCTCACTGATTCACGTGCGTGACTGCATGCCGTTAATATGCAAATAACTCATTGCTTCTTAATTTAATTTCTATAAGTAGAATAAGTAACGCTCGACGTTCCCACAGTAACTGAGTCGTAGATCACGGAGTGTTGTAGTAAAAATGGCAGCGTTAACATGAAGTTTATGAAACTGAAAATCACGGAACGGGTTGCAATTATGCGTGGTCTCGTAAATGAATTATGAGTTTTTTTAATTCCAAGGAATGGTAAACAGCCGTCAGAACATTAAAAAGATAAAAAATCCAGAGAAGATTTTTAGGAAAATGTTTGTTCTGTGATAAAACTCAGAAAATTAGTTGGAGATTTAGGTACATTCGTTTTAAAGATGTTAGATAGAATTTATGACCAAGGAAAGACGGTGGTAATTAATTTTAATGTTGAGTTGTGTGTCTTTCAACGTTGTTTGAACGCATATGGTGATAAAAGACTAATTTTGATGCGAGTTTGCATTTGGTTGAAATATACGCATATAGAACATATTAAGTCTTTTGAAGAAAAACAAATATTTTCATTGTTAATCACAATGGTTATCCTGCCCCCCCCCCTTCTACGTGGGAGGCGCGAGCATATTAAAAATTCAAAAATATTACAAAAAAATTATTAATTTACTGAAAGAAACCAAATAAAATGCATTCTGACATAATAAAAAATGAAATACACGTTGCACATTTATTGCAATCTGAAGATTAAGAAGGAAAAATTAAGAAGGAAAAGTAACGTAATGCTTATCCTATTACTTCAAAGTAACTTACATAAAATATCTATTACTTCAAAGTAACTTACATAAAATATGTATTACTTCAAAGTAACTTACATAAAATATGTATTACTTTAAAGTAACTTACATAAAATACACTCATGTCCATAAATTAAAGATAATTCAGAATCACACAGAAATTGAACTCTAAAATAAAAATTTCACCTGTAGAATTATCACACACATCTTGAAGAAGAATATGCAAATTACAGGAAACCACCAGATGGCGCGAATAGTACGTCACAATGACGAGAATGTAAGAGAGGGGTATATATGGGATGGTGGCAAAGAAGTAAAATTGTTCACAAGCGCTTTAAAAGCCTTTCAGTGCAATAACCGCATAGTTATGGCACAAAGGAAGCATTTGGGTGATTTTTTACGTGGTAGAATTATCGGACGACTGGAATGTGAACGTACCCAGCCTGAAGTATCCGAGGAACTTGGAATCACCCAGAGTGTTATCTCCAGGCATTGGCAACTATTCCAAGATGATGGTAATGTGAGTAGATATTACAGCATAGGTCGCCCCCGAGTTACAGCGCCGAATGAGAACCTGTATTTGGCAGTTACTGCCAAAAGAAACAGACGGAGCACAGCATCAGACCTGTCTCGTCAGCTCTCTTCAGCTACCGGTACGACAGTTTCAAGGCAGAATGGTCTATATGCTCGTAGGCCTGTCAGATGTGTTCCGCAACTCACTGTCACCTGCGATTAACCTGGAGTAGAGAGCATGCATTGTGGCCACCGCAACAGTGGTCTTATGTTATGTTTTCCGACGAGTCCAGGTTTAGTTTGGAGTCTGGTTCTCGCCGGACTTTCATATGGAGAACACCATTGAACGACACCGTTACAGTGGTGCAGGATGGCTCGTTTGGGGAGGAACTATTCTTGGATCCAGAACTGACCTGCATGCGCAGAGTGGAACGATGACAGTCCACATCTATCGGGATGTCATTCTGGAACAACATGTACGTTTGTTTCGGGGCGCCATTTGTGCTGAATTTCTGTTTATGGATGACAACGCCCGTCCTCACCGTGCAAACATTGTAGACGAATGCCTTCAATCGGAGGATATCACCCGTATGGATTGGCCAGCATACTCACCGGACTTGAATCCAATAGAGCATGTGTGGGATATGCTTGGCTGACGAATTGCAACCCCCTCCCACCTGTCTACCGGAACTTCGGAGGGCATTGCTTGATGAGTGGTGTAATATTCCCCAAGATCAGATTGATAATTTGATACTCAGCATGCGTAGGCATTGTAAGGCCTGTATTGCATCGTCCGGGAGACATACTCCGTATTAACCATCATACTAACTGTTATGAATGAGAATGAGACTTTAGATTTTGAATTTCATGTAGAACGCAATTAGGAGTTGTATAATGAATGTATTTTGACTTACCGCCATTTTCCATGCTGGGTGTATAAACAGTGTGGAAGTATTTCTTATAAAGCTGAATGAAAGATATATAATTGAAGATTATTAATGAATAACACCAATGATTTCACAAGTCGACTTTTCATGTATATATTTGCTTCACACACACACTTATGCCTTTACATATACGATAACAGAAAAACATTTCACAACACATAATCACAAGAACAGCGACGCGTCCATTATAACCGAATAATCCGAATCGAATGTCATTTTCCCGCCGAATCACACTTGCTTCCAGAAGAAACCAAAGTTCAGTTCGTGGCGCCATCTCTGGGTGGCGAAAGGAGTCAAGTGTTCTTAACATCCTCCGGGGGCGGGAAGATGTAGTCGATGGGGGTAGGGGCAAGACTGCAACTTGAGAGACTGGTCTTGTCATGACTCCACTTGAAGTCTGGATAGTGACGACACGGCATATTCCGTCAGCTCCAGGATGTGTGGCCACAATCCTTCCGGGAGTCCACCTGGTGCTGAAAGAGGCTGGATTCTTGATTAGGACGAGGGATCCTACCGTGAAGTCTTTCTGGCCCTGCATCCATTTGGTTCGGGACTGCAAGGTGTTGAGGTAGGAGAGCTGCCAGCGAGACCAGAACATCCTTTTCAACTTCATCAGAAGAGACCACCTAGAATGAATACTCAAAGATTGGTTAGTCAGACTGTGATCAGGGAGTTCAAGCAAGGGACACCCGATAAGAAAGTGTCCGGGTGTTAACACCTGGAGATCCTTAGGGTCTGATGATAGCGGATAAAGAGGCCGTGAATTTATGCACGCATCGATTTGGCACAGGATTGTAGCTAACTCTTCAAAGTTCAGCACAGCCGCCTTTAAGGTTTTGAGCAAATGATGCTTTGTGAGTTTGACTGAGGCTTCCCACACACCTCCGAAGTTCGGTGCATATGGAGGAATGAAGTGCCACTGAACGTTTTTGCTTGACGAATAGTCCTGGACATTAGAGTTGTGAAGTAATTGAAACAAGTCCTTCAAGTAAGCTGAAGCACCAACGAAATTTGTACCGTTGTCAGAATAAATGTCTGATGGATAGCCACGGCGTGACACAAATCGACGCAGTGCTGACAGAAATGCTGCTGCTGATAGCGAAGATACGAGTTCAAGGTGCACTGCTTTAGTACACATGCAGATGAAGAGGCAGATGTAAGATTTGAAGTTGCTGGTCTTGCGAGTATGGTGGCACTTTGTCGTGATAGGTCCAGCAAAGTCAATGCCTACTTTTTCAAAAGCACGACAAGGGATGATTCGTTCGATGGGTAGATCACCCATCATTTGAGAGACAGGCTTCGCCACAAGCTTAAAACAGTCTAAGCAGTTGCGCAGTTCTTTTCTGACAGCTGATTTACCATTAGGTATCCAAAACTGCTGACGAATGAGGGATAAAACTAGTTCCTGCCCAGCATGGAAATTGACCCTATGAAAATGTCTAATGATTAGACTTGTAAAGTGATTATTTTTTGGTATGAGCATAGGATGCTTTTGTTCAAATTTAAGAGTTGGTTGGAGACGAAGACGTCCTCCGACACGAAGAATTCCCTCAGAGTCAAGGAATACATTCAAAGACTGAAGTTTGCTAGATTTGGGAAGAGGCTTGTTACATTTCAAGAGATTAAGTTCTGTATGGTATTCTCCATTTTGTAACAATTTGACTACCTTTTTGATTGAGGTTTCTAATTCATGTGTATATAAAGGCCCAGTAACTTTGGACACTGATTTGGAATTATGGTAGAATCTGAATATCCATGCAACAGTCCTAACTACTTTCATGTATGAGAAAAACTTATCCAAGAAACTGAAAGAATAATCAACACCAGTTGAAAGAACAACAGAGTCACTTAATGATTCAGACTGATCAATAGAAACAAGTGGAACTGGCTGTTCAGAGAAAGGAAGAAATGAATTGGAAGAAGGATGGAAATCATGAAGCCAATTTTGGACCAGCTTCTCACTCTGAATTTTCAAGAAGTTGTTTCGGTAGAGGCCTCTTGTTGCCCAATCTGCTGGGTTTAATTTTCCCGGAATGTGATGCCAAGATTCTTTTGAGGTTAGTGTGTGAATTTTTCCAACCATGTGTTGCACAAATTGATTTCCTTTTACAGGTGGATTATTTATCCAACTCAGTGTAATTGTTGACTCACACCATAAATATGTATCGTGAATGATGTTAAGAGATCTCTTAAATGTATCTAGAAGTTCAGGCAGAAGCAGAGCACCACAAAGCTCTAATTTAGGTAATGATATTGTTTGTACAGGTGCCACACGAGTTTTTGAAACCATTAAGAATAAGTGTGGCGAATCAGAAACAACACGTAAGTATATTATGGCTGAATATGCCTTTGAGGAGGCGTCACAGAACCCGTGAATTTCACAGTGTTTAGCATTTAGTGTTTGAACATACCTGGGAACTTTTATTTGTTTGAGGCATGAAATTTCTGCTTGAAATCGATTCCATCTATTAAGAATGTCTGATGATATCTCATCATCTCAGTCAAGCCCTGCCTTCCACAGGTCTTGAAAAGAATAATCTTTAAAATTATAGTTGAGGGAGAGACAAACCCCAGAGGATCAAAGATGCATGCGATGATTGATAGCATCTGTCTCTTTGTGGATACCTGGTCTGGTAAGACTGCTCTTACTTTAAAGGAATCCTCGTTTAGATCCCAGAATAAGCCAAGAATTTTCTGGGTGGACTCATCATCAAATGAATGTGAGGAAATATTTGTCTTTAGACTGTTTGGCAAGTCTGACAAGACTTCTGGATGAGTGCATGACCATTTTCGCAGCTCAAATCCACCGGCTGACATTAAATTTTGCAGTTCGTGAACAATTTTCCTAGCCGATTCCAATGAGTCAGCACCGGCTAACAAATCGTCAACATATAAATGATCTTTAGCGAGCTTAGCTGCCTGTGGAAAACGATGTTTTTCATCCTCACATAATTGTTTCAAAGTTCGGATGGCAAGAAATGGGGCACAAGATGTACCATAGGTAACTGTATTTAATTTGAAAATCCCTAATGGTTCCTCTGGAGACTTCCTCCAAAATATTTGTTGAAAGCATACATCATCTTGTGATATTAATATCTGTCTATACATTTTTGCAATGTCAGCAGAAAAAGCAATTGGGAAGAATCTGAATTTAAGTAAAGTTAGAAAAATGTCTGACTGTAGTTTTTTACCAGTCAGCAGAATGTCATTCAAAGAATTTCCATTTGTACTTTTGAATGAGCCGTCAAACATCACCCTTAATTTGGTTGTGGAACTATTGTCATTAATCACACCATGATGTGGTAAGAAATAATGTGGAGATTTTACATCTGATGCGAGAGGCGTCATGTGACCAAGGTTTTGGTATTCCTCCATAAATTCTGTGTATTGTTCCTTTAATTGATTATTTGAGTGAAGTTTTCTTTCAAGAGAATAGAATCGTTTTAATGCACCCTCCTTACTATCTCCAAGACTTGAATCATCTCTAAATGGCAGTTTTAGAATATATCTACCATCAGAATTACGAATATGAGAATTTACGAATATAGACTCACTTAGCTCATCCTCATCCTTTGACGGAATGTCCTTAGGAACAGATTCAAGTTCCCAAAATTGTTTCAAAGAATGCTCTATGTTTAAAAGGGTGTGACAGATTAGAGATGAATTTTGATAATATGGTGTATTTATGGTACCTGACAATAAATGACCTAATTTTGTTGGCAATGCTGATGGGGTACCTTTGGGTCCCATTATAGGAGTCCCTGAAATTAATGTCATAAAAACATCAGCACCTAGAAGAATGTCTATTTCATTTTCAATATAAAACGTTGGATCAGCAAGAGTTAGATCTTTGATATGAGGCCACTCATGATATTTAATTGGAAAGTTTGGCATAGCTGAAGTTACTTTCGAGACTAACAAAGCTTTTACTTGAAATTTATCAGAGGAAACACAAGAAAAAAATTCCAAATTTGTCGAATATAATGAAGTTTCAGCAAATGTTTCATTTACACCTACTAATCTATGATTGGTGTGTTTTAATGGCAATTTTAAGCGATCAGCACATTGCTTGGAAATCAAAGAATTTTGAGAAGCATTGTCTATCAAAGCCCGGCAAGTTATTTGTTGACCATGTTTAGATTTAACATTTATTAATGCTGTAGACAACAATACGTGACCTTCTGCCAATTGTGTGCAATTGTTAGACACTGTCACAACAGAATTTGCTTGAGTATCTGCTGAAGGACTGACTGAATATCTGTGCAATAATGTATGGTGTCTTTCAGCACAGTTTTTGCAAGAGAATCCTATTCTACATGTGTCAAGCCTGTGGTTACTCCTCAAACAATTGGTACATAAATTATTGTTCCGTACCACTTGCCATCTTTCATTTACATTTATAGAATTAAAAGTTGGACATTTGAATAAGGCGTGGCTTTGACAACATAGAATGCAATTGTTACTTTTAACAACATCTAATTTTACCCCTGATTTTACTTGGTTACATTTGACAACAGTAGTATTTACATTTGATTTGTTAAATGAATTTAATGGTTTAACATTACCTTTCTTAATGTCAGGTTTTACAAATTTTAACTCATTCAGACCACGAGCTTCTCTTTCAATGAAAACTCTAAATTCCTCAAGAGTGGGAATTTTATTATTTTCCCAAGATAATTCCCACCGTTGACTAATACATGCATCCACTTTTGAAATAAGAAAATTTATTATGATCAACTCTGTTAATGAATTTGTTTCTAAATCTAAAGTTTTCAAATTTCGAATGACTTCATTACAAATATCTATTATTTCCAAAAGCAATTTTGAAGTATTTGCAATGGATATCTTAATACTAAATAGCTTATTTATTTGGCTAAGAGCTAATTGTCGTTTGTTTTCATACCGACTGCACAGTATATCCCAACAGTTCTTAAGATTGTCCACAGTAATTGCAAAACCCCGAATTAATTTGGCTGCATCCCCACGAACAGAAGCCTGCAGATATTGCAATTTTTCAAGATCACTTATTGATTTGTTATCTAGAATAGAAGACTTAAATAACTCTTTGAATGAGATCCAGTTCTCGCAATTTCCATAAAAATGCGGAACTTCAAGTTTTGGTAGATTAACTACTGAAGACTTTACATGAATTCTATTATTTACTTCCTCAACCTCAGATTTTTGTTCAAGGTCAACAACCCAATTGAATAGTATATCTTTATATTTCATATAAATATCAAATGATTCATCACTTTCATGCGTTGACAATTCACCGAATATTTCAGTTAATCTAGTTTCGTATTGCAACACTTGTGTTTTTAAAACACGTATGCGTGATTTATTATCATCGCATTCATTTATCCTACTTTGAAAAACTTTTAATTCTTTTATAATTAAATCAAATTTACCACTATTTTTCGACTGTTTTGGAACCATGATTTATGAATGAAATTTTAAAATTCTACACAAAATACACAACTATACCAATAATAACAAATGCCGACACAATGCAAATACACAACTATCAAAAAATATTTATACAAAATAGAACAAAAGAATAAGTCTAGAATCAAATAATAAACAATATCAATCAGAATGTATAAGAATACTTCAAGAATTCGTATCAGAATAAATGCACTAGAATAAGAATATTGAGTATGAAACAAATAATTAAAATAACAAAGAATAAATCACATCAATAACTCCGCGATTCGACGGACCACATGTTATGAATGAGAATGAGACTTTAGATTTTGAATTTCATGTAGAACGCAATTATGAGTTGTATAATGAATGTATTTTGACTTACCGTCATTTTCCATGCTGGGTGTATAAACAGTGTGGAAGTATTTCTTATAAAGCTGAATGAAAGATATATAATTGAAGATTATTAATGAATAACACCAATGATTTCACAAGTCGACTTTTCATGTATATATTTGCTTCACACACACACTCATGCCTTTACATATACGATAACAGAAAAACATTTCACAACACATAATCACAAGAACAGCGACGCGTCCATTATAACCGAATAATCCGAATCGAATGTCATTTTCCCGCCGAATCACACCTGCTTCCAGAAGAAACCAAAGTTCAGTTCCTGGCGCCATCTCTGGGTGGCGAAAGGAGTCAACTGTTCTTAACACTAACCATGTTATACTGTTTTTTGTAAATAGGTTCTTTTTTAAAATTTGCTCCAGGGAGTAAAAATCGCAATTTTTATTAATTATGTCAAACATATAGCATCTTTTTTGCTCTTTACCTTTTGTTTAATAAATAGACTTTACAAATAAGTCAAATTTGTTTTGCTTCTGTCTCTTTCTTTGCCTGAACTTCATTATCCTTAGTTTATGGACATGAATGTATCTATTACTACACAATTTAATACTTATCTTGATAATTTGCTTGGTTTACAATTAAGGTCATATTGTATTTGTACCATCCGTACTGGTTATTCTTGCATAAAATACATTATTATTGTATGGTGAGGGCGCGATGAAAATTATGATTGAAAATTTAGTCATAAATATTAAAAGTTTGAGAAGCACTTATCTGTCATAAAAAAATCCCACTGTACTAAATTAATACATTATGCTACCTTTATATATTTCTGCAATATTATATTAACGAAGTGTTCATACTTTATTTCGTTTTGCGGTATTTCATTTGTTTAAGTTACAGGTATTGCTATGTGCTAAAATTGAGACGCATAAAAATATAAATCATGAAATAAATTATTTAACATGTATTTCGCTCACTACAATGAATATCAATAGATTCACAATAATTGAATCCAAAGAATTTGAATGTTTTTAGCTATTTCATCTGTCATCAATATTTTTGTTAGTCTTCCAAAGATTTTAAAGTAGCATATTATATAGATGATAATTTGTAACTCGATTTTAAGAACTTATTTGATCTCCGTTAAATATTTTGAGCACTAAACTTAAACCATTTTAAGTTTTTAATGACATATTTGAGATTCCTCTGCAGTAAAAAATAAAATAAAAGAACATGCAAATGCGTTATTAAAAACGTACTTTTCTTATTCATTTTTGAGAACTCTTATCATTTTGAAGTAATTTTATTTTGAGAAATAATACTTATTGTGTTCACTAAAATTTATTTAGAGTAATTCAGACACACACACACACACACGGTTTAAAAAGAAGAAAAAGTGTTATTAGATTGCTATTTTTTGTTAAAGCAACTTTTAGTTTATTATTATTTATAAACAGGAGCTACTATTATTGTTTAACTATTCTTTCACTACTGCAACTACGAGGCTTACTTGTCTTTTACTGGGACAACTATTTCTTTATTCTTTTTGAAAGATACTGTTTTCTGTTGTTTTTATTTTAAAGAAAACTGTGCAAAGAACCATAGCAGTACCATCAAATTCTTGCTCCCCTCCCTTTTTTGAGAGCCAAAGGTACTACATACATTTTGCTCTCTTCATGCATTTTACATTTAAAGTCTTCTTTTAGAATGTTTAACATTGATACTCTTTGTATTTTGGTGACAGTTTTCAATCAGATTTTTATCCGTCTCGTCGAATCTTTTCATTGATCTTTATAACAACATATCGCATGCGAAGTTTTCACGGTCTTTGCTTGTCATCGATGTAGGATGTCTCTTCTGAAAGTCTTGCTAACAAAATCTCCCCTCTTTGGGGGATTTTCAGTCTCGGAAAAATTTTGTCCAGCGGCCGTCTTTTTACGAATTTATTGTTATCGACAGCTATTGAAACTTCTGCAGCGAATAAAATAGAACAAGAACGAATTTAGAATTTTAAATTCGTATCGAGATACTGCTTGTATTATATTAAAATATCCAAGATGATTAGATATGTTTCCCATAAAAAAAAGGCGTATCAGGATTTATTTTCAAGAAACGTTTTTATGTGCAACGTTCTATGTTCCTGTCGTATAACTGCACAATTCCTCTATGCATAACTCATCTAATACTGCTGAAGTTTTGAGAATCCCATCATAATGTCTACAAAAATTCATCACAGGATCAAAATTGGAACATTTAAACCAGCATCTCAGCGTGCTTATATTCTTCTGTAAAAAACAAACCAGTTTTGCTTTCCACCTTATAAGGTTAGAATTCAAAGTGAGACAGGCAGTTGGGATCAACTAAATGCAATATTAGCCAAAGCCATGGATATGTATTTACAGTCTGTCAAAAAAAGTATTGGGACACCACTACCAGTTTATAGATTTTTTTATCGTAATATTTTAATTAAACATACAAATGGAACCATAAACTAGAAGTAAATGTCATTTCGGTAAATACAAATAGTAATTTGAACAAAACTCATACATTAATGCTATTATGGCTTAAGTTGAAAATAAAAGAAATCGAGTTAAAAAGTGTGCTCAGAAAAGTATTGGGACACTACCCAATAAATTAAGTAAAAAAAAAAAAAAAAAAAAAATCAAACTTATATATAGAAATTAATATCTTGTTGGGCCGTCCTTGCTTTTTATGACCTCTCGAAGTCTATTTGGCAGGGATTAGATCAATTTTTTGCAAAACGATCCATCGATTTTGGTCCACTTCTCGACCAAATATTTTCTTAAATCCTGCTTGTTAGAAATTTGGTGCTCATACAGTTTTTGCTGCAAATAATCCCACACATGTTCAATGGGATATTTATGCAGGAGTATTAATAACATTAGGACAGTGGTAGAGGACCCATAACTTGCAAATATCTGTAGTATTTTTCAAGTCATTATCTTGATACAATTTAAAATGTCCTGAGATTCCCAGCTTGTGGTTAGAAATGTGCAAACTGTTGACAAGTGAGCTGATTCCCGTAAGAAGTAAGCAACTTTCTCTTTATGTCTTTCTTTGTGAGAATAACGTTATAGGAGTAGGAGGTTAGATTAGCAAATTCAAATTCGCATGAGAAGGCAAAATTCCCAATAACTTTATCTAGTAAATATCTTTTAACTGATAATATATTGTGCTATATCATAAAAAAAATTATGCATGCAAGACCTCAGTCATTTTCATATACTGTACGTTGTAATGTCTTGTCGACTTTCGTATGCGAAACGGAAACATATTGAAAAGAACAGTTAGAAATCTTTATATATTACCTGTAAGAGTATTTTGTAATTATTAATTATTGCTTATTGTGTGTATAATTCAACTATAATCATGTATTTAAGAACATATTGTAAATGTATATTATGTATTTGTATGGAAATTTCATTTTACTGTGTGTGTATGGTGGGAACTGTTACGACTGCTTGTATAGATGGTACTAGTATTTTTTTGTACAATTGTTTTCATAATTATTGCTGTTGATATTATCTATGTAGCCCGACGTACTATCCATCGTTCAAAAAATTATTTTTTAATACAACCTATTTCTCCTAATCTATTACTGATTGGACAAGTTTCGAAATAACTCAAAATCAATCAACACAACAACTCACCAGTCTACCTATTTGTTGAAATATATATTAAATATGATAAATTTGTTAAGGAGAATTTCATGGGATCTAAAGCACGAATAAACTTATTGTACCTTTTTGCTTAGCATAAGAACCAGGCAATGCATTATTTTATATCTCACAAAAAAACTTTTCAGTAAGCTAGTCCCTATGTAGTAGAATCTTAGCGCCTGCGTGAGTGTGAAAAAAACCTAGAAATCCTTGCATAAAGCTTCGGGATCAGTTGCCTGTAGCGTTATAAGGATCGATTACGTTTTTCACGCACGAAGAAATGCGCTGGACCTTTCAGCTTCGAGACACATGAGCGGTTTCGAACTTCAGCCCGATTATAGAGAAAAAAAAAGAAGCTTAGAACAAACAGGAGTTTTTCTTTTACGGGATGCTTTTTTTAGCGAATTCCAAGAAGCTAATTTGCTACATTGCATTTCTCATGAAAAACAATAAAAAAAAATGATTAAATCTTAATTTTTACTTGCAAATTGAGGATTTGTAGAAAGGTTTGTGAAGATAATGCCAATAGCAATAAATATCTGATTTATCTAATGTCCTACCAGATAAATATTGAACGATCAAAATGTTGTAACACTATATTGTAGTAATAATTAAATAAGCCAGCTGTTTGTATACTTTACACTAGCGTTTCTTAAACTTTCGATCGCAGCTGACCCTCTTTATGTATCAGTCTGCCATCGCGGCCCCCAAGATTTTCAACATCCTTCCCTAACTCCCACCATATGGTTGAGTGATTTAAGGTTTCCTCAATGATCCTAAAACTGCCTCTACTATTAATACGGACTTTTTATAACACTTCTTTTTTCCCCTTTAAGGTATTCGACTACCCCAAAATTGTAAATTTTGCCAAAACTTGACATTTTTTTTTATGATTTTATTTTATAGGCCATCTTATTAGCTTTATAAAAGTACCACGTTTATTATTTTCTGTTCACTGGTACAAAAACTACAAGTGTTTTAGTACAAGCAGATGCCATCAGCAGACTTAAAGCAAGATGTCATACTTTAAAACGCGCCTTTTACTCTAAATGTGTTTTTTTAAATGCTCAAACGGGGCCAGCGATAGTTAAAAAAGTTTTGAAAATAACTTATTGTATGAAATTATTTGGATATTTTCTGTATAATATTAGAAGTGTCTTACCCTTCAGATTTATCAATCACTGTTTATTATAAAAATTACAGTTCCTTTTCAGATTTATAAACCACTGTTTTTTAAAGCAATTTCACATAATAACTAAGATAAAGGGCTCTAGTTTTTGTAAAAATTAAAATATCTCTTATCCTGAAGGTCATTTCAAAAACGAATAACATAGCAACACATCAGAATTGAAAAATTCAAATTTCTTCATAAACTTTTGGTATAGAATGGGCCCTGTTTATGCTATTTTTTGTAAATTTTTATCCATTTTTTCCCATTTTAGTAATTATAATTTCTTTTTCGTTTCTTAATTTTAGCATATTTTTCTTAAAATGTACTAAACAAATCTAACCCCCCCCCCCCCAAAATCCCCATATCTCCATTTTTTTAAAAAAAAGTTTCGCAAGTAGTCGGATATTTAAGAAAACAGTAAACACATCTAATTAAAAATATTACGTTGTAGTAATGGCTATGTGTGGTTGCAAACAATAATAATAAAAAAAAAACTGAATTAATATTCTTGAGAAATACATGTTCCAGTATTTCTCATTGGGTGTAATTTAGTGATCCAGTCTAGGATGGCACACCTTTCAATTTTTCATGAGGCCTTTCTGAATCTGTGAAAGAGGGAAATCTTAAAATTAAATGATACCCCTTCGTGGACCCCCTAGAAAAGCACCGAGGACCCCTAAGGATCCATGGACCACATTTTATGAACTGCTGCCTTACATTACAGCAAAAACTAAGCCTTTGTCAATATTTTTGAAAAAATACCTGTGTATAAATTATTTCTACCACTAACGTTGTGACGAGTCTATACGCGTCCTTCCATTAACCCTCTTGGGATATCTTTGGGCTATGAATACTAACAACCTTTTCTGAAGAAGAAACCGTGATATGCAGATTAGGTCTATTATATATAGTATAGGTTTGCTTGCAAGAGATATAGATAGATGGATAGATAGATAGAGGAGAATTGATGTTTAATTGAAGTTGCCAGGAGATTGAAAAATGAAGAAGTAGAAGATAGGAAGAATATCTACAGATCAGGTATTAGTCATATTGATAGCGCGTTTCGAGCTTTAAATTGTTAAAGAGATTTAAGTGACAATTAGTCACATAGCTACTGTGGGAATTACATATTAAAGTAGAAGATTGATTCATAAAAGGTGGATCAGTTGATTAGAAGTATTCTCCTAACTTGCTTCTCTCGTTGGAAAACCCCTGTTCTTTTCTGGGAAACATCTCGACCTAATTGGTTATTTGAATTTTGTCCGTGTTAATCAGTATGCTGAATATAAATAATTAAAAAGTATCATGTCAAGTCGTCCTTCACTTCCTCCCACACCTTTAGCCGGGTCCGATAGTAGATAAGGATGGTTAAAACGTATAAGAACTTGTTGAAAATTCATGCTTTATCTTTTAAGTATTCGAATATTTTAAATCATTAAATATAAAGAGAGCTTTGTTTTAGTGGTTTTTTTTATTGTGTAATAGAAGTGTTGCCATTTGACCTGGTTTTAGTGGGAAATTTAAAAGTTTAAAATTTTTTTAAAGTATCGAAGATTACGCCAAGCTGGTACACAACATTATCAATTCAACACAACAAATTCAAATATATATAAGAAATATAATTTCCAACATTGAGTTTCAAGAGAATGTACACTTCTGTTTCTCAGTGTTTGAGTTGAGTGAAAGATTATCTACATTTTATTTCGATTATCTTGTTTTGAAATAATGAAATGACTTTCTTCAGATCAATCAGAAAGGAAGTCTCCAGACGCAAGAAGATTTTTTTTTGTGCGAAAACCCATCAGAAAAATATATTAAACGGAGTCATACATGAGTCAAATATAAAAAACTTTGCGAAGAAAGTCCTGATGCAAATAGAGTACAAATGGAAAACAATTTCAATTGAGCTAGTCAAACGAAAAGTAATTTCAACATAGTCACTTTCAAAATGGCATTATTTGACTTTAATGGAAAAGTAATTTATATATATATATAACCGCTTCCCTCGCATATTTTTAAAAAAAAGTTGCAAAAAATCCTTACATTTTTTTTATTTTATTATTAAATACAAGGAAACGAAGCAAAACAAAATATGCAAGTTTTAAGTAAAATTTTAAACTTTTTACAGCATTTAGTTTTATCATTAGTTTACTATCCCGAGTTATCTCGGGTAAATGAAAAAAAAGTTTAATATTAGACTTTGTATGATAGTTTTTGAAACAAGGAACAACACATAGTGATACCTGACATTTTGTACACTGGTAACTCTCTCTCTGGTCTCTTTTCTAGCTGGCTTACCTCTTTACGGGATCTCTTTTACGGGAGCACTGAGTACACTGTCTCGTTGGATTAGATTTTTTTTTCAGTAGCAGGAATAACATCTGGAAAATGCCCAGAGGTTAACCTGAGTGGTGAAGGGCTAATTGTGCTGGGTCTTCTTGATGAGGCAAAAAACTCATCAGGACAATTTTCTGGAATTATTTTTTCAATCAGTTCCATTCTAAATTGTTTAGGTGATCGTGAACCTCCTGATTTATAGTACAAACTGTAGGCTAGATACAAAAGAATCACTTTCACTAATTTCAATGTCCATCATAATCACTTTCTGAAAAATCATCGTTTTCGCTACCTTGCATCATCTCCATTATTTTACTTTTTTTTAACGGAACTATTCTTCTTTAGACATTACTAATCCACAAACCAACGTGTACTATACAATAGGGAAAACATGGGACCTGTCCCGCCAAAAGATCCACGAAACCAACAAAACTTTGCTAACTGCCAATTAAAGCTGAATATTTTCTTTCATTTCCTCCAGGCCGAGTAAAACTATGATAAAACAAATCATACAGACAAATTCTGCTTCACCCGAGTTTTCTCGGGATAGTAACTACAATATATACGAACCCGAGATAACTCGGGATAATCAGACAAGCGGTTAATGAATACATGTGTAAAATGCTCTCCTCTCCATGTTTTTGCGTGGAAAAGGAAACATTTAGAGCAATGGGATTCTCAGCTCTGTTTTTTTTTGTGTCGTGGTACACTTTTAACAATTTAAAAATTTGGCGGCACACTGACAATAAAATAAATCAAAAAGAATTTTACTTATTTGTAGTACACTTCTGTCTATCTACGAAAGAATAAGTTAATATACCACTAATACTCTTAGTTTATTTCTATAAAAAGACTGAATGACTCAGTTTTGGATTTTATTTTTTTTCAGAGTACAATAAATAATTTTTAAGAAAATTTGGCGGTGCGTTGTAAGAATTTGGCGGCACACAAAAGTGTGGCGGCTCAGTGGTTGAGAATCGCTGATTTATATATATAGAGATATAAAATTAATTTGTTAAAAAAATCAATTCTACACTTTTTATTTTTTAAGAAGCGTTTTCTATGTAAGCATTAATTTTGACGACTTACGCTTTTTTCTAATAATTCACAAAATCAAAAACAATTATATCAGTGCTTGCAGCGTCATCTAACGTTACTAATTTGAAATAGCTTTTACATGTATCCTATTTTATGTAAATGCTAAGAAAAATTATAGTTCAGAATTTTTTTAATGAATTTAATCGAAATTCTTCACAGATTTTTCTTGGTATAAGACTGGTTTTTTTAAAATCCAATTAACAACTTTATTTGGCTTAAGGTATCCGACTACGCAACAACTTTTTTTAAAAAAAAATAGAGATATGGGGATTTTTTTTGGTGGTTTTTAGATTTGTTTAGTATATTTTAAGAAAAATATGCTAAAATTAAGAAGAGAAAAATTATTATTACTAAAATGGGAAAAAATGGGTAAAAATTTACAAAAAATTACATAAACGGGGACCATTCCTTACCAAAAGCTTATGAACAAATTTTCAATTCTCTGATGTGTTGCTATGTTATTCATTTTTAAAATGACCTTCAGGTTAAGAGATATTTTAATTTTTACAAAAACCAGAGCACTTTATCTTAGTTACTCTATGAAATTGCTTAAAATAACAGTTATTATATTCACATAAGGGACTGTAAATTTTGTAATAAAACAGTGATTGATAAATCTGAAAGTTAAATCACTTCTACTATCATACAGAACATACATAAAAAACTCACAGTTAATTATTTTCAAAACTTTTTTAGCAATCCCTGTCCCCTGAGAAAACTCGGCGTCAAAATTACCTGTGGTAATTGGTATCGCCTATATGGTGTAACACTAAAAAGTGATACCAGCTCCTGGGGAATGTACTAGGTCTGCAAAGGTTTAAAAAAACAATGTGCAGTCCCATTGAAAAAAAATAATTTTAGGGTAGTCGGTTACTTTAAATTAACATAGCTCTAAAACGACACGAATTGCAAATGAACTGCGTGAGTTAAGTGATGAGGAAGACTTGTTCTTCAAAATATCAATTTTCACACCACACCACACCACATGAGCATTCTTAAGTTTGAACTCACCACTTTCTGTTTCTATTATACTACACGAATGTTTTTGAGGAGAAAACATGTATTTATTATATTTTGAATTAAATTTTTTTCTCCTTAGAACGTTATATTTATTTTGATTCGCAAAAACATTCTTTTATTAATCAAAGCATTAATCTTTCTTACAGTGTTAATCGAAATTCATATATTGATATATATAAATTTACTGCTAATTCAGTTTTATTTTGAGGGTTCTCTTCAGTAAAAAGTCTGATAACTTATGATTTGGAGAGAAAAAAGAAATCCTCAAGAAGGTAATTTGAATCGAAAAGAAAATTCCTTTTTCATTAATAAATTTCCACTGTCTAATGAAAACATATTTTGAATGTGAACGTGAAAATGAATTAGTTATATTTTTTGATCTCTTTGTCCATTTCCGCCTTTACTTTTTTAAAAATTATTTTTTAATTTCCTTAATCCCATTTTCATGTTAATTTATGGAGATAAACTCCCTTTTTGTGATAATGAAAGCCTAGGACAGAGAAATCTGAATATATGATTTCAATTCCTTCGCTTTATTTTTGTTTGAGTTTTATTTCTTCAAAACCATTATATCTTTCCGAATCTTTCTGAAGCTTTAAAAGGAATAATGGAAAGTCAGAAGAATATTAAAAGAAAATTATGTATATATATACTCGAGACGCAAAAACTGGTAATGTTTTAAACGTCTAATTGCATTAGAGTGTGAGTGTATATTTACGTCGCGAGTAAGTGAGTGAGTGAGTGAATATTTAACGTTGCGAGTGAGTGAGTGTATATTTAACGTCGCGAGTGAGTGAGTGAGTGTATATTAACATCGCGAGTGAGTGGGGGGAGTGTATATTAACGTCGCGAGTGAGTGAGTGAGTGAATATTAACGTCGCACTGTTCAGCTACACGAGGGATTTTGGCGACGAACCGCGTAATTTTGAACCATGGTCAAGTGACGCGGACGACACCTAGCTGGTACCCCCCTTTCCTAACTACCCCACCCTACCAATGAGAGGACGTTTGAGCTCTCGACAGATTTAACGTGCATCGCTCCCCTACACGGAGGGTCTTCAGTGGTCCTGGGCTCGAACTCATGATACGCTAGCCATGATCCTATGCCTTGACCACTTGGCTACCACGGCCACATATTAACGTCGCACGATAAAGCAATACGAGGGCTATTAGCAGCGAACCTCGTAATTTTGAACCTCGGTCAAGTGACGTGCACAACTCCTGAGTTGGCATCCCCTCTCCACATCACGCCAATGAGATGACTTTGAGCCAAGACAGATTTAACGTGCATTAGTCCATCAACACGGTGGGTCTTCAATGGCACTAGGATCACCGACGAGTTTATGATCATAACTACTAGGATACCGCGGCCTCAATTGAATCAGAGAGAGAAAGAGAGAGAGAGGGAGAAAGAGAGAGAGAGAACTTTTTACGTTTTTAATGTACTGGATTATCTCTGGTAATTCAAAAACTTAACCATAATAGAAGAACTAATTCCTTTAAATTTGGTCATAGTGTAACGGGTCTATTCGCTACTAATCCTCTTGGTGAAAATCTATTTCTTTATATATTTTTCTATTGAAAACTTTCTCCCAAAGAATAAGATGCGATTTATGTAAATCAAGGCTTATATTTAAGCATTAACTTTTAGGTTCGAGAGAGAGAGAGAGAGAGAGAGAGAGGGGTTAGGAGATAGATGATAGAAGTTGGTGATTAACCGTAAAATAGTAGAAAGCTAGTCGAGAGTGATTTGTCGACAAATTACTTAATATTTAAGATTAATAATTGACGATTTAGTCAATAGATAGATTTGAATTAGATTAATATCGACTAGAATATCGAATAATTGAGATCGGATTTACGATTATTTAGAACGCATGTTACCAAAACGTTCCGAAAGTAAGTGATTCAATTCATAATTAAATATTACATATCTTGCTTATCTCGCTTTTGCTCTAATATTTAATTATAGGTGCATTTCCTAGCCTGGGTTGTTGAAACATTAAATTATATTTGCTTTAATTATGGTTGAGCTTCATTCTATCTCCAAACATGATGGATGTGAGGGGACATTCGTCACAATATTAATTTGTTACTTTCCGTTTCTTTCCACAAGAGCTTCTGTAGCAATTTATGTCATGAGGTTTCCCTCTCAAAACTGATTCGGGGGTTGTTTCTTTGAAATTTGACTGAGAGTTAAACTGCCAATCTACTTGCGGCGGAAAAGAGTTATGCAAATTAGTTTCAGTGTATGAATTTGCCGCGAGTAACAGAGTCAACTGAGATTTACGCTCTGCCAGTGTAATCTTCCGTTGAATCAATCAGTTATCAAGCAGTTTCTCGTCTAGATTTGGGCATTTATCTGTTAAAGTAATTACCATCGTGAAATATTATCTGCCTAAATTTCATTGTGAGTCGAATTCGATTTGTCTCTTCTAGAGTGGTGTTTCATCCGTTTAGAGGAAACTCAGCGTCAGAGTGCCTGTATATCTGTTGGCTCTTACAGATAAGTGCATTTTGATTATATTTAGTTAGATAATTGGTATCTACTCTTCGTTACTTGAGTTAGCTTAAGTAATTAATCAATAGTTATGTTGAGACAAATAATTATTCAATTCGTTGCCAACTAATAGCCGCTCAACCAAGTGAGTAAATAAACAAACAGAAATTTAATAAAATTACAGAACATTATAATTTGTAAAATAATTAATTTTTAAAATGAATTTTATAATTTATATTTATGCATTTGTAATATTAGGAATTTGTATTTTATGTAAACTAATATTCATATTTATTCTGTGTATTATATTGTAAATCGGGAAGCGATTTCTTTGTAACCTTTTCAGTTTACCGGATTGGCAACAGTCCGTATTTTAGCATCAGACTAGTTGTAATGTTTTGATGGGAGTTCAGCTAAGCCTAATGGAATAAAAAATTTATTCTTCGAATTCTTTACAGCAAATTTCTATACTTTAACGCTATAGAACGAAACGTTCCATAACAGTTACTTGATTATTTATGTTTGTATTGTTTCTCAGTGTTTTGTGTTATGTGTCAACTATTCCTAACGTAAGGTCAGGTTCGAGTTACAATTTGGCCTAGGTAGCCTAGTGGTTATAGCCACGAACTCGTTCCGGGTTCGCGTCATGGCGCCATTAAAGCGTGCCTTGTAGTATGGGCTGCACTTCCTCCGTAGGTATGATGTGGTAGTTTGCCAGCTCTGGTGTTCTCTCGAAACTTGACTGAGGCTCAAAACTACGAAGTCCGTCGCCAATAGCCTTCGTGTTTTTTTATAGTGCGATGTTAGTATGACTCTCACTCACTCGAGTAATAATTTTTTGAGTATGAAACCCTCCGAGTTAGACAATCAGACTTTGGGAAGACCCTTTTTTTTTACAATCCTTAAAGAAAGTTACAAAGAAAATGTAATTCGCACATTTTTTTTGCAGCATAAAAATTTTTCCTGAAAAAGTTCAATTTTGTATTAATCAACACTTAAGATTTTCAAAAAGTGTTATTTACTATTTCTTATAAAATTTTTTTAAAAGGAACGTAGAATGAAAATATTTGGCATTCAACTTAATGCAGGTGTCACGTTCACTAACAGTTCTTTTGGGGAAAAATATGGGTCTTTAAAATTTAATCTATTGAAAGCCTTCTTCGAAGAGGATGTGAGTATGCAAATAAGACTTAAATATAAAGATTAAACTTTCAGGTTAGAGAGAGACTGCTACGGCTAGCAGTGGTTGATTAAACGTGCAGTGAAGCGTG
>BMAO01033559.1:0-28571 GCA_019973975.1 Trichonephila clavata
AATGGATCGTTTACTTTTCGTCTCCACATGATTCAACGAGGAATTTCATCATTTTTAAAACAAAAATTAAGATGGAAGAAAGAAAAATGTGCTTTATTTTGAATGAATTCAGTACATAGAGCACATGGCCTCAAATGAACATTCCTCTTATAGTTGTAAGAAATTTGGTGGAATTCTACATTTGGCAATTTTCCACTTGCACCAGGCTAACGGAAAAGTACTAAAAAAAAAATGACAAATATGTGATTGGTAAAATGAGCAGATAAAAATTCAATTGTCCACTAAAATTACAAATGTTAACAGAACTTTTTGAAATAACTATAAACTGAATTTTAAAATAAATAATAATTACATTAAATAATAATTTAAGTCTATTACTTTTTATATTGAATCTATGCTTATTTTACTCAATATACCTGATTCCAATCTTGCATATATATTGTCCAATAACAATTTTTAAATTAAATATATATTTTTCAGGAGATCAATAAGATGTATGAAACAAAATAAATTTTGATATCGATAAATTTTTTTATGAATCCCAAATATTCTATTATCATGCTTCATTATATAAACGATATTTACATGCGTAATAATATTAATAATTATTTATAAAATAAACTATATAAGAAGTAGCACAGCAGGGATTTTAATACCTTACATGACATCTACATGGCGTTGGCTGCAGCAAGGTTTTTGGCACAAATATTTGTCTAAAAGATTCCAAAATAGGCAATAAATTTCTATCTCAGCACTTCCTTGAATAGAATCCTCCCCTTTCTCTGAAGGGGAAATGTAATAAGGATTGGGGGTTGGGAGGGTCACAGTTGTAAAACTGAAAAAAGAAATGCTAGTTCTTCCTTTGAGGAGGGGGGGGGGTACTTAAAATAGCATTGAATCTTGACCATGGAAGAGCCTATTCCTCTGTATCAGGTTTCAAACTTTTCTTCGACTCATGGAACTATAAGGTGTTTGGGGAAACACCATTCCATACAGACTTAGAAGAATATATCTTAATGTAATATTAAAGTAGAGATCAACATGTTTTCAGATACTTTATGTAAAGACGAAAAGTATTGTATTTGTTATAAAAATTTGTAATTTTAATATGTTTATTTCAATATATTTATTACTACATGATTAAGTGTCACCAACCCATGCATTATATTTAGAATCTGGGAATTATACTTGCATTTTTAATTTTTTTCTAACCTTGCAATTCGAACTCTATTGAAATCATCTGCAGTCGCATTTCATATTCTGTGTTTAACTGTTTATATATTTATTTTGTAATCACTCACATAAAAAAATATTTTTCCCTTGCATTCATAGCTCTGCAGCATTAAAATATTTATAACTTTGTTAGAAATCTTGTGTATATTGCATGAATTTGCAGCCCAAAATTCAGGAGCTGCTCTTGCTTAAATAGAGATTTAATGTGAATCTTTTGATATCTCAATAAGTTTATTCTTCTCCTTCATTATAGGTGTCTTTATCCACAAATGAAAAAAAGGTGCATTTTCCACTAGAAAACTATTTAGTTGTGCAAAAACATTGTACTAATGAGTATAAAATTGTTGATTGGATCTGGGATAGCAAAATAATAGAACATTAACAATCCAGTAGGTAGTGCATATAAAAAAAACCTGGTTTAATATTCTTCTATAATAGTATAATAAAAGTTTGTATAAAGTATTACAAAATAAAGCTACTATGTATAAATAGAATCTCAGTTCTAATGACTGGGATGAGTGTTTCAGATACTTGTAGTTATGCAAATTTCATCCAAAGCATTTTGCATACACATTTATAATTTCCTTTCCGATTTTTTATTGTGACTTGTGGAGCTCTTGTGAACTTCAGAGTTCTGTGGAACATAGTTTGAAGACCACTACCCACATGAATACTGAAGAGAATGAAACAGAATAATTTTCCTGATTAAACAATTTTAAAGGAAGAATAGGTGGGTTGAAAGCAATGAAAAATTAAATTTTATGTTTTAATCAGTTGTATTAAAATGAACAAACAGTATGAGGCAATTTTATTTTTACTGAATGGATATATTACCATAGAACGTTATATATTTTATTTTTCAAAAATAAGCTTACATAAAATTTATAAATAGATATTCTCATAATATTCCATAAATTCATGTACAAATAAATCCTACATAATTGTTAATATTTGCCTTTTGGGGAAAATTTGTTTTATATTTTTTCCCCATAGAAAAAAAAATTCCAACATATTTCTGAACTTTCTAATAATAGTTTGGAAAAATATGTAACTATCATCAATAAGTACTAAAATAGTAAAAAATGTTGTTCCCCCTCCATTGAAATATAAAGTATTTCTTGTCAAATGATTCTCATTTATTCTCCAGTCCCGCAAAATAGAAATGTTAACTCTTTGATTTCTTAAATATGCATTTATTTATGCCTTTCCTAATAAAAATAAAGAACTATTGCTTTAAATATAAAATTGAAAATCTTATCAGCATTAAATAATTTTTTTCTGACTGCACACTGACAACAAATTTGAACATCAATCTGGTAATTCAACCAAAAGTACTGGCATTCAAGAACAGCATTTGAGGGAGGGGGGAGTTTTCCAACAGGATAATGCTTGCTCTCACACCTTTGTTGTAACACGTGTTCTACACTGTTGACATGTAACCTTGGGTCCAAGATCAGCAGATCTGTCTCCAATTGAACATGTATGGGATAACACTGGATGACAACTCCAGCATCATCCACAGCCAGCACTGATCATCCCAGTATTGACACAAGTACAACAAGCATGCAACTTCATATCACAAAGTGACATTCTGTACCTGTATGACACAATGCATGCTCACTTGCATTCAAAATTCTGGAGGTTAAACCGGCTATTGATGTAAAAGCATTTCCCATTTGAAATGCGTTTTTTTTAAGCTTAAATTAACCTGTAATTTTGAAGATTTAATCAATTAAACTTGTTGACTAGACAATTGCAATGCCCTAATTTTATTACTCTACAACAAGTGGTCTTCAAACTGTGTTCTTTGGAACCCTGGGGTTCCACGAGTCACAATAAAAAAATTGAGGAGAAATAAATATGTATGCAAAATAGATTCATGTTGTCTATGAAGTTCATATAGTTACAAATATCAAAAGTTGATCCTATTCATTAAACTGAAAATTTTATGCAACACTTTTTAAACTTTTATTATAATATAAAAGAAAATTAAAACATTTTATCTTAAAATCCATGCTTCCTACTAGATTGTAAATATTCTATTATTTACTATCATGGGTTCCATGAAATAATTCTATACACAATGTCTTGCAAAACTAAATAGTTTTCTAATGGAAAATGCATTTTTTTTACATTTGAGGAAAACTACACCTATAATGAAGGAAAGGGAACAATATATCAACAGTGTTGATGTTAAAATCTAAATTTAAGAACGAACAGCTTCTCAATTTTAGGTTGCAAATTCATGCAAAATACACGGGATTTCTCACAGAGCTATAAACATTTTAATGCCATTCAGAACATAAGTGTAAAGGAAATACATTTCTTAACATAAATGGCTACAAAAACCAAGTATAAAAACAAATTAAACTCAGAATATGTATAATGCACGATTATATTTAATATCAATAGACCTAGACTTCGACAATTCATGTGGAAAAAAAGGCAAGCACATATCCCAGTTACTAAATATAATGCATGGACAGGTGACACTTGAAACACAAAAATATTATTAATTAGTAAATTATATTAAAAAAATTAATTAGAATTTTTTAGTAATAAATACAATATTTTTTAATTGCCTTTACATAAAGTGCCTATAATGTGTTGATCTCCTTTAAATATATTATTTTTAGATATATTCTTTGAAGTATGTGTATGAAATGGGGTTCCATGACAATGCTTTCTGGTTTTAAGGAAGAGTTCCATAGTGAGTGAGTGAATATAAACGTCGCAATGTCTTAGCAACACAAGGGCTTTTGGCGACGGTCTGCGTAATTTTGAACCATGGTCAAGTGACGCGAAAGACACCTGAGCTGGCACCCCCCTCTCCTAACTACCACACCACACCAATGGGAGGACGTTTGAGCTCTCGACAGATTTAACGTGCATCTCTCAACTACACGGTGGGTCTTTAGTGGTACTAAGATCGAACTCATGAGACGCTAGTCATGATCCGATGCCTAGACCACTTGGCTACCGCGGCCACGGAAGAGTTCCATAAAAGCAACTCCAAGTTTTAGGGGTTCTGTGAGTTGGAAAGGTTTGCAGACCATTGCTGTACAATAACTTTTGTTGGCTTTGAGATTTTTTTATCAGTGTATTAAATTGAAACACAAGGTTTTATAACATACAATTGATTTTAGTAACAATAATATAAACTTAACAGCTACACCATTAGATTAAACAATAAGAGATCCCAGTCTCACAAAATACATCTGTAAATTAAAATTATTTTTATCACATAAAAAATTGCATTATTGTTTGAATTTTACTCAAATTTCTCAACTAAATTATACTTTTATTCTACGCAGTAATCCCGAAAATAGGTTAAATAATAATATATATTTATAATTCTTACGGTACTCTGTTAGAGAAGGATGAAGGTGGTTACAGTGGCCAAGAGGTCATGGTCACAAACTCGCGATTAGCAAGGCGTTATTTAGTGGGTTCGAGTTCTGGTGCCACTACAGACTCGTCATATAAAGGATTAAAGCTCATAGTACTCATGTTGGTATGGTGTAGAAGTTTGGAAACTGAGGTGTCAGATCAGGTATCGTTTGCATCCTCTGATTTCAAAATTGTGATGTTGCTAATAGAGTTTGATGTTTATCAAACTCTATTCGAACATATGAATATTTTATTTCTTATCTTATATCAGTCCCTTTTAGTTTTTCTTGCTTCCTTTACTCTAAAAGGCTTTCTCAAAGATGCATTTCGTTGCACTTCTTTCCATCAAAAGTTTTAGGCAGAACATAAATGAAATAAAAATTTTCTACTTTTGGAATGAGTCCTTTCCAAATTTTTTCATTCTGAACTGTAAGCAGAGTTATTGCATATTTTTTACAACATAAATAAAGGAAACACCATTTCTGTCAAGTAATAAATAATTTATCTTGTATTTGATGATAAAATCAATGATTTAAAAAAGTCTTTCATTCAAAACTTTGAAACGCAGATATTTTTGTAATTAAAAATTCGAGTAGAGAGAGAGATTTGTTTTAAACCCTCCCAAAATAAGTGATCTTATTTTCAAATGGCATTTTTAGAAATATATATAAAAAAGCTTAATTGAAATAAGTTCTGTAAGAAATAAAAGTTCTATTCATTCAAAAAGTGACTAGGATAAGCAAAATTCAACTCTTACTTCGGTTGGAATGATTGCCCCACGCACACAATCCTATCAGAAGACTTCTAAAAAAACACTGAAAGCGTGGATCCCACACACTCCTTTTTCTGTTTCTATCTTCTGTCTACACAGCAACAAGAACCCCCGTTTCCTCTTTTTGTACTTTCCCTTTCTTTCCTGAAGACTTCAGACAACACGAGTTTTCTGGTCCCCGTGGAGAATGAGAGAATATTATTGTCACAGGTATGTTCAGCTACTTGACAGCTTTGGTGACAGACCTCATAATTTTCAACCATGGTCAAGTGATGAGGACGACACCTAATCTAGCACCTTCCTTGCCTACCTTCCAAACTACACCAACAGGAAGACATTTGAGCCTTGACAGATCTCACATGCATTGCCCCCACACACGGCAGTCTTCAGCAGCACTTGGCTCAAACTCATGACACACTGGCCACAAGTCTGTTACCTTGACTACTGCAGCCTTCCCCACTGGGGAAGTAAAATGCCCTATAGCATTTGACATAACATTACCAAAGAACAAAACAGAATAGCCTTGGAACGAAGCACAGTGAACGTATGTATACAGGCAGCATCAAACAGCTTTCAGGTTGCTAAATGGTTTTGCAGGTAACAAAAAGGTAATTGACCAAAGTAAAATTTTAGCACAAAAGAGCATTTATCATATATAGATATATTGAGCATTTTAAAACAACAATTTTTGATAAAATCGTTTGAAATAATTGAAACTGATATATTTTTTAGTACATGATGCAGTTTTCATAGATAGAAAGGAATAAATAGCTTGTTTATAGCTGAAACTGAGTTTTTTGAAAGGTCTTAAGCACTTGAAAATAGAGCAATTCATTTCACAATTGCAATATTAAAAGAGCACTTCAAGTTAATTAAAAATTATAAGTATACATTTCCTTTGTTCATGAGATAATTCACTCATTTTAAAAGTCATCTAAAATTTTGAAAATTATGTTTTCCTTTTTGAAATGAAAACATTATTTACATATTTAAAAAATTGTATTTTAATTTTTTTTAAAGTCAGAATGAATTACTTATTTAATGGATTATCACTTTGTGAATGCTTTATTTAATTTAAAAATAATATTATTCAAATCAACATATTAGACATAGTACCCCTAATAGAAAAACTCCTATCAGCAACAAATATTTGTTAATTCTTTTTATGTTATTCTTTTAGTCTGTATTAGTAGTAGTAGTTGTCTTTGTCAGAGAACATGGAATGTATGTTTTTTATTTCTTTTTTCATTAAATCCTTTTTGCATCATGCAAAGAACTCTCAATCTTAAGAGTTGGAGTATTTATGCTAGAATATAACTGAACTTTAGGTCAAACTCATCCCGGGTTTTAGAAACGAAGAATAAGGTAAATACCTTTTTCTTTCATAAGAATTTGAAAAAGAAAAATTATTTTACAGCAGCACATATTTGTTTTATCTACAAAAAATTTATTACATTTAACTAAAATGGATATTTTCAAGCACATACACAATCAAAAACTAAAGTGTGTTGAATTGATACATTTTTTTTTCATTTATGATTAACGTAAAATCCAGTATATAACACACACCATACATTGAAGTTGCATATTTTAATTTTGTGGTATATTCGATGTATAACGTGTACCCTTTATTTTACGAAGAAACCTGAAAATCACATGTAAAATATTAGTTATGTTTTTAAGTCAATTATTCAAGGTATTGTTCAAAGCTTTAGAAAAATTAGCATACTTCTAGAACTACAACTCTTTAATTTCATACGGAATGTTATTTCTTTTAAATAAACAGTATTTCGATCTATGTAGAAGTCTAATTTTTTCTATAATCATCTCTATTTTTATTTTTAAAGCTCTAATTTTTATACCCGGTGTATAATGCACATCTATACATTTTGATCTTATGTTTTGTGTTAAAAGTGGGTGTTATATGGAGGATTTTACAATAGTTTCATACATAGAAATCAACAGATACTCATGAAGAAAGTGGAAAGAAAACCAAAATAGAAAATAAACCAATTATACAATTAAACTTTTTTAGTTGAAATCTGAAGATAATTGAAAAAAAGTTTCTGCCATTTAATTTGGGAAATAAAACAATGGTTAGAATGGTTGAATGGAAAAATTCTTTCTTAAGCAAATAAATTGAACACATTATAATAACTGGATTAAAATTTCAGACTGTGAACTTAAAGGAGTTTTAGTTAATTCACTACTTTCAGTAAAGTGTAAAATTAGTTTAATTTCAATTCTTTGTCCAGATGCTTCAAAGAATTAAATTTTTTTTATAGATATCTTTAGATAACAGACTAAAAAAAAGTAAACACCAAACATTATTAAACTAAAAGTTATCTCTTCAAAGGAAAATCTTAAAGCAGACACAAAGAAAATATTTAAAACACTCCTAGGAGGATGGTCCCTTAGGTGGTCCCCCTTCCTCTGACCGAGAGATGGGGTAGTTGATTGAAAAATACCCTTGTGCTAGAAAGTATGCAATCTATAAATCATATGTTTCAAGTTTGAAGACACCACGTTGTTTAGTATTTGTTTGGCACCCATCAATAGTGAACATTTTCAGTGAATTTGTGAAAAAGGAGAAAACTGGTCATCCTTATGAGATACAATATCTTCATTTAAAATGTCTCAGCCTAACCATTATAAAAGCTGAATTAGATTTTACTCTGTGTGTGAGTCTGCTCCTCCATTCACAACAGTAAAATATTGTGTAGCAGAGTTTGAACGAGACTGTACACGCTGAAAAACAAGCATTGCAGTAGTAGACCAAATGAGGTGACAATTCCAGAAATGGTGAAGAAAATTCACAAAGTGGTACTGGATGATCATTGAACTGAAAGTGCACAGGCTAGTAGACATAATAGGCATTTCAAAAAGTGCAGTACATCACATATTATCAGAAATTTGGACATGAGAAAGCTGCGTGCAAGATGGGTGCCGCATTTGCTCACACTCGAGTGTAAACAGTGTTGTGAAGATATTTCAATTGAGCCTTTTGGCGAAAAACTTTTGTCACAGAATAATACACCAGGTGGCTATGCTAGGACATTAATCTTTTTAACATATCCAAGGACGGATTTTTTTTATGTAGTTAATCATGTCAATTATATGTAATTACATACTTATTTTACCATTTAAATTTTAAATTCCTGAAAAATATTCAAACTATTCATAGACATCAGGCCTTTGAAATCTATGTGTTTATAAGTACGCATTAACTACTTTATCTCTAATGAGATTTTCTAGTATATATTTAAACTTTTCCCAAATAGAAAAACGTGATTTGTAACCACTAGTGGAAAACCATTGACTACACTTCTTCCAAAACTACCAATAAAGATGACTGCATTTCACAATGTTTTTTTATTTGGTAAAATTGTTTAACAGCATTATAGGCAAATACAAATTTTCTTTTGTTTCATTTGTATCCTTTGAAAATCAATAAAAATGTTTAACACATTTGAAAGTAAATAACTTAAATCACTTTTAATATTTTAACATCTAATGATGGTATCTGCAGAAAAACAATTCACTTACGGGCTTTCTGTACATAATCTAATATTTACATTCATCAATCACTCTAATAGAATTTAAAAGAACTTAATTTAAAAAAATGGTACTTACATATAATTGCAACATTATATGAAAACAACTCGGGGTTGCCAACTTGGTGAGTAATTAATAGAGTTAGAGCTTGTTTCCATAATACATAAAAACCAAAGAAATTATAATAACGGCATACCACATGAAAAAAAATTGCCTTTTGCATATTACATATAATTTTTGACAGATATTTTTCATTATGTGTGATTCAGACAGTGATTCTTCAAAAAGAAATCTAAGTACATAAGTATTACACAGTTAACAAATTTCGTAAAATCAAAATATGGCGCCAAATGCTACAATATACAGAATAATTCAAATCATTGGTTGACAGTACTAATATATCAGTAGCAAAGTCTCTTTTCATAAAACGGATTGCAACATAATCCAGAAATGAAAAAAGTATATTTCCTTTCAAACAAATATCTGAAGAATGAAAGAACCTAAAGAACGTCACGAATGTTATAAGCAATAGTTACGAGAAAAGGATGCAACTTTCCTTACCATCTCATATATGTTCGTACGTATTACAAGTTTCCTTGAGGATACTTTTTTATATCTCCAATCAATTTATTGAACAAAAAAAAAGGGGATCCTCTATTTTGGGAGGCTATATTGTTTTTTCATCCTCTACAACAAGGAACGTTTCTCGTTTTAAAGATTCAATTAGTTAAATATTGATTCACATATAACAAAAGAAATAAATAGTATTCTGTCAAAGACAAAGTCAAAAGCGGAGAAGAAGCGCCCGAAGTGCGCTGGATCTCTACTGAACGAATCACCCTTGGAAAAGTCAAAATTACGTATTGGATAATCTATCAAAAGTTGTTAAGCACATAATTTTTGTGGTTTTCTCAAAACCAAATTATTACAAAGGTTCAAGTGTAGTATAGGGGGGGGCTTTGAATTTGGCGATTTTTATATAGATATTATGGTGAGGTAACAAATTTATTCTAGCTTCCGGATATCTATCACTAATTAAATTAGCTTCGCGATCGATTTTGGTTGCTAAAAGTAATTGACATCGCAAGCCCCCCCCCTTCTATACTAACTTTACAAAATACCAACTACAAAATTTCAATTAGTATCGTAATATAAAATACGATTAAAAAATAACATTTCAGAAAAGTATAAAAAAAGATTATACACGATGAAATCGATAATTAAATTAGCACCGAAAACTATTAATAATGATACACAATACATTCATTAATGAATGTACTTACTTTTATTCCAATAAAATTTTTCCGCGTTTTAGCTTTAGTTTACAGTTTTCGTGGGAGATACGATGCTACCCAACTGCGGAAGTCGTTAAATAGAGAGAACTTTTTTACGTGAGTAAAGGGGAAGGAAGGAGGGGGATGACATGAGTAAAGGGGAAGGAAAGAGGGGGATGACATTCTGCAGGGTTACAGAGCAAAGCAATTTTCTCGCCAATATCGGTGCTTGCTTTGAATACGATGCCAAACATTTCATTTTCTCCCTTGATGTAGACGTATTCGCATGGTAAAAGCTGGCTTCTTGTCGAAAGCATATTGGATAGATAAAAAACTATATATAACCATCTTTCGAAATTGCAAGTTTAAATACATGCTACAAATTTATTTGTTCAATATTTTTTAAATAAAAAGTTGAATTATGTAATTGCATGGTAAATAATACGATTACGAGCAGAAAGCGCTCACATTCTTGTTTATGATTGTTTTTTGAAGCTCCGGGTTTTTAACGAAAAGATATTAGATTAATTTTAATAAACGATCACTCATGACCCAGAAATTCCAAAAGGTTATGAATAAGTATTTCAAATAAAACCAAGAATGATTTAAGAGGCGATCTTTCCAAAATGTAATTACTGTAAGTCGAAAGGGTAAGTAATTTGATACAGAATAAAAAGCGTTTACTAAAGTGATTTGTGTGTGAAATGCTTGTTTTCAGATTAAATTTTCTGTATTACATAATACAATGTTTGATTATAATTTTAGATACATTGAGCTAATGAATATTCATTGATTGAATTTTTATTTACTCGATTATTTGTTTCGCTCATTCTGTGGGTCGTCAAATTACAGTTTAATCGTTACGTATTCGTAAATACTTGTTTTATCAACACACACAATTCAATATGTTTATATATTCATAAGAATACAAGAATCGAATGATAGATTGACCGGAAGCCCTGATTTTCACTCTGACAATGAATCGAGTTTCTCTGATATTTTTGTTTAATATAAACGAATTTTTTTTTAAAGCGTAGTATTTTATGACTAAGTATTAGCTTTCTCTATGTAAAAATAAAAGAGCAGACTTCCAAAATTAACTAGAAACAATATATATATTGCATACTTGAAAGCTAAATCAGATTATAAATTAAAATCATTTTCAAACAGAAATTAGTACATCCTACCATAATATAATCATATATCTATGCATATAATGTATAAACTCGACTCAATTCGTTACTAAATTTATGCCGAAAGTAAGTAATATAAAAAAAATTCTTTTTTAAGTCAATTCCTGCTTATAGAAACTGGATGAATAGAAAGTATTTTATTAACGGCTGAAAATTTGGACGATATATATATATAGGGATTGAGTGAACTAATAGTAGGAATTGAATAAAGAGCATGGTTTGTCTGCATTGTTGTAATAATGGCTAATTTGGCTGAAAAACTAATAATCAATTAATTAAAATTTGAAAAATCTTTATTAACATCAAGTGTCATCCTCTACAAGTTAAAAAATATTATTTGAACTTGATAGGATGAATAGAAAGTATATTATTAACGATTGAAGATTTGAACAAGATAAATAAATCTATAGAGAGAGTTAACTAATAGTAGGAATTGATTAATGAAAAAGAGGGTTTCATTACATATTACTGCTGAATGCATATTTGAGTAAGCGATTCCTTTTTTTTTTTTAAATTTGAGTTTGAACAAGACAAAAATTTAATTACTTACTGCCTGTGTTATAGTTTTTAATTAAATGGAATAAAAAGCCTAAATCTTACAAGCTATTATTAATTTACAAAGTTTTCTTATAAAAAGAAAGATTAACAGGTCAAAATTCTCGTTCCATAAAAAAAACCATAGTATCCTATGGTTTTTTATGGAACGAGAACTCTCTTATGGTTTCCTTTTCTAAAATAACTATATTAAATGCCGAATTAGAAATAAATTCACTTATTTAAATGCGTATAAATGAGCGAAAATGTTTCATTGAAATATTTTTTACCTTAGCAACAATAGAAACCACAATTTCACACAGTTATTTTTTACAGTAAATTATTTTAAATAAAAGGGGTGCATTTTTCTATGTTAAAAATCATATTCCAATTATTTACAAGTTACTAAGAGCATTTCTAAATTTATATTAATTTAAATCATTAAGAATACACAGCATGTTTTAATTTTTTTTTTAAAAAGCGGTCAGACCTTTTGACTAGATTTTCTTGCCGTAATTTTATATACTTTCCAATTTTAAATAAAGTTTATCCACATAGAAAAATATCTAATTATAAAACTGAAATTTTATTTCTAAGCATGCCCCTAAAATTTTAAAACACATTTTACCTTTATGATACACACTTTAAAAAAAAAATGGACATCATACTTAAATTCCTGTTTAATTTAATTATTGAGTTTTTCAACTTTCCTCCCCCAATTTTTCAGACAGTCATAAAAGCCTAATTCTTACTGACTAGTGTGGGAAAGAAATGAGTGAGTAAATCTTATTTTTTTCCTGCTTCGTAAACCTGCATTACATACATATGCTTCAAAAATAGTTTATTCTGCTATATTACAGTATTACTTCTAATTTTTATTCTTCCGTGTTCACTTTAATAAATCATGAAGTTGGGGAAAAAATTACTTTTGAATCAAAGATTTTTTTCAATCCTCTAGTGTAGATCAATTATTTTTCATCCAATGTTCTATACAGAGAATTGTACCAATTCTAGTTCATAATGACGTATATAAACTGTATTGCGCAAAGTGAGTAAAAGAATCTGATAAAGCATTGAATGTGTGATGTACAATCGCAAAATGTGTAAATGACACAGATAATTTTTATCAAATTGCAACTATAGCATTTTTTTTAAAAATAAAAGTACGTTTGATCTCAAATAATTGCATTATACATTCACATGTATATATGCAAACAAACAAACTTTTTAAAGAAGCGTGCAAATAATCAAATATCATCCAACCTATAACGTATATGAAATTGGGACTGTGATATAACACATGAATTTTTACAAATTTGGTAAACTGCAAAAATTACATTATATTTTTTAACATATATTTTATACAATTGATAACAAATACGAGTACATTTGTTACTTTGATAAATAGTTTTGAAATGAGACAATGTAAAACATAGTTTATAATTAGAATATAATACATTGTTGCACATTGTGATATTGGTTGCTAAATAACACAGAAACATTGGATTCGTAGATATGTGGTGCCTCAATTTCAATAGTATGTGACTGCATTAAATTTGACAAAACACCGTTTTCAATAGTTTGACCGAAAAAACCGAAATTTATTTTGCTTATTTCACACAATTTTCGTATTATTCTGCTCTCTATATTTTAATGGTGGATTATATCTACAAGAAGCTGTATCTTTGGTTGAGATTTATTTTTGTGGTAATTTAGTTAAGAAAGAAAAAATACAGCATTATATGTAACAAAATGTGTTTAAAATGTATTTGATATAACATGACCACGATAAACCTGGTTCGCCATTTAATTAGTTATAATTGTAAGGGGATAACAGGATGTTGATTCATAATAAAATAATTTCTCATCGGAAAATTGGGCAAATCTTTCTTAATAGCCTGTGTTATGTATAGTCAATGAGACTAGGAATAATCAAAGACCTTCCTTTCTCTCATCTTTCATTGAAATATAGAGGCTGTAAGCAGTGGCGGATTAAGCGGGTGTCGGACTTCAACATTGGTAGGGGCCCCAAGCTTGATGAGTGCAAAGGCCAGCGACAAACCAACCACGCCAGCTTGGAACAAAAAATGGGAAGAAAACAAAGTTACAATGAAACCCCCGCTGGAAATTTATCGGCATGCAAGAGAAATCCTAATGTCGAAAAACTTTTGAAAATATTTTTAACAATACCGATATCGAATGCATCAGGTGAATGATCTTTTTTAGCTTTAAAACGTGTTAAAAATAATTTAAGAAGTACTATGGAGAAAAGACAAATTGAAGAACATGGCCATATTATATACAGAATAAAATGTTTTGGACAAAATAGATATGGTATAAATAATTGATGAATTTGCCAAAGAGAAATCAAACTCTGTATAGCAAAACTGTAAGTTCTTAAGTAAGGTTTTTAATATTTTTTTATACATACAGTTAAGATTTTTCTTTCGCCGGTGAGTTTTATTATATCCCTATATTCTATTTTGAGAATTTAAAGTAAATGACTCTTTTCACTATTTTAGTTTTTCGACTCTTATGCCCATGGGCCCCAAACCTTTTACCGCCAGGGGCCTCCAACTACCTTAATCCTCCTCTGGCTATAAGGATTCCCACCTAACAGCTGTGAGTGTGAATGGACATCACCCCGGCAACCTTTGACACCACAAGGAACACCCCCTATTTCGCCCGACATACCGGATGCAACTTGAGCCGTCTGCGATGCTCCCAAACCCTAGAGAGGGCGGGGAGAGAGAACGAAAAGGGATGCCAAAAACTTCTCTCTCGAAAAACAACAGAATTTAGACTGTAATAATCTAATTACTAAGTTAACTCAAAATGTAAATTTGTAAATAATAGCCATGACGTAATTGAATTTAACTTTTAAATTAACCAATATGACGCTACCGTAAAAGAGATAAGACATCTGCTTGGCTTTGTTTCTGGGAAGGAGTGGAGGGGGGGGGGCATAACAAGACGAACAAAGCATTCCTGCGGACATTCCGACACTGCACCCATTTCCTTCCACTAGATAGGCCAAAACTATTTTTGTAAAACATTTTTAAAATGTTACGATGTTAATAAAAATTATAAGCAGATAAAAAATATATTATTTTAGGAATAATATTTTTTGATTACATACAAAATATAAATGATCAAATTAGAAAAAGCATTTGAAAGTAAAGAATTTAATGTACAAAGAGCATATTAAGGAAGAAATGTTTTTCCCCTTTAGTATGGGCCCCAAATGATTATAATGAAAACAAATACTATCAGTAGCAAACACAAAAATTTTTCAAGGGGGGGGGGGAGTCCACGGTTGAAAGTCTCCCAACTCGTATCATACATCAAGACGACACCAATTGATTCTTCTGATTTTGTTAACAAAAAGCAGTAAAAAATAAATTATTAAACTAATAATTAACATTAATTAATAAAATAAATTGTTAATTACAAGTACTTAATTAAATTTTACGTTATATATACATAGGATTATCATCAATCGAAAAAAATCTGAAGGTCTTTGGGGAGTGTCCAGACCCCCAGGACAACCCCCTTGTGTGAGCTACTGAATACGATTATTGTACAACATATTATTAGCTTTATGGAGATATTCTAAAACCGTTCATAGAATTACACACACACAAACAGTTGAATACCTCTAATAACTGGAGAGTGAGTGAGTGAGAGAATATTAACGTCGCACTGATTAGCAACACGAGGGCTTTTGGCGACGGTCCGCGTAATTTTGAACCACGGTCAAGTGACGCGGACGACACCTGAGCTGGCACCCCTCTCCTAACTACCACACCACACCAACGGGAGGACGTTTGAGCTCTCGACAGATTTAACGTGCATCGCTCCCCTACCCCCTACACGGCGGATCTTTAGTGGTACTAGGATCGAACCCATGACATGCTAGCCATGATCCGATGCCTAGACCACTCGGCCACCGCGGCCGCAAAATAACTGGAGAGAGAGTGAATATTAACGTCAACCCCTATTCAGCTACAAGAGGATTTTTGGCGTCGGACCTAATAATTTTGAACTATGCCCAAAGGATGAGGAAGACACCTTACCTGGCACCCCCTTGTCTTAATTTCCATCCCACACCAATGGGAGGATGTTTGAGCCTCGACACATTTAACGTGCATCAGCCCCTCTACAAGGAGGCCAATAACTGGAGGATAAATATCATAATATTCTTTTGTTTTATGAATCATTTTTCAACTATGATCACGTTTAGTTTCTATACAGGTTGAGAAAACTACCAAATTTTCAATAAATATAGTTCCTTCTTTAAAATTGGATTCCCACGGTTATTAATTTTCAAATTTTTTCATAATTACAAAATAAATCTTTACCTAATATATTCTTAGACTAATATAAAATTATTCATTAAGTTAGATTTTTTTTTCTTTTTAGAATCATTTATAGTCTTTGAGTGTTTTGTTCTATATATTTCTTTTAAAATCAGTCTTTCCGTTTAAACTCTAAAACACTGGATGTACTTTTATAACTTAATTCCTATTTTCTAATACCGTTTTAAACTTTTATAATGAATAATATTTATTATGATATATATATATAATTTTATTAATGATTTACTTTGTTCAGATGTACTTTTAGAAACTAATGAACTTGCTTTAGGAACTCTACTTTAGGAACTATTCGAATGGGAATCATAATTTTTTGGATATTTTAAATAAACTTCTAATATGTATTTCGTTACAGAATTATATGGTATTTTAGTTACATTTTCTACACATTTTTTTCAATGATTTAAAACCAAAATATGTTAATTATTCAGAAATAGCCCAAACATATAAACTATTAGCATTTAAATACATTAAGTAGACAGATTCCATATTTTTATCAGTATTTTTCATCTTCTATTTATTACTTGATTTCTATATCTGTTATAACATTGAGGTGTACGTACGCTAATTTCTTTTTAAAATCCTATCTTAATTATTTATAACTCTATTTCAGTTTTTTTTTTTTTTTTTTTTTGACATGGTATCTTAAAAAAATCTAGGACCTGTAAAATATCAAACAGGACTTAATTCCTTAATTTTCATATATTTCATCTTTGAAATGTTCAAAAAGGAAGTGAAATTAATTTTAAACTTAACCTTCATTTTTTTCCTTACTAGTTCCTACAAGTATCATTTTATAGAGTTGTGATATGAAATGTTTTAACTTTTTAAATAATTCAGTTATAATACGTCCAAATGTATTCTTATAACAGAAATATTCTTACATTCCTTGTTTTAAGTCAATGAATATCTTATCTTTAAATAACTTTTCAATGTGTTACTTGATCATTTCGGCTCCTTATTGCGAAGTTTTCCTTTTTCCAAATACTCCTTTTTAAAACTTGAGTTACTTCTCTCAGTAATCCTTAATGGATTAACCTAAGTTATATTAAACATGTTTATTATCGTCAGTATTCAGTTGATATTAGTATTATTCAATTTGTATACTTCATACGAATTAAAAATTTTTATCATGTTGTTACGAAGTTTAAATTTTCCCCTTTCGAGTATGAAAATGATTTAAAAAATTTCTTTTTTCTGATATTTAAATTTGGATAGATATGTTTATAGATTGTGTGCTTTGATAAAAAAAAAACTTAATATTTCAGGGTAAAGATGTAAAGAACTTTCCAAACAAACAAGAATTGAATGCTGTATCAATACTTTTTTTTTACCGGTTTAGAATTGTTCAGTAACATAGATTTTTGAGAAAAATTATTAATTTAAAGAAGAAAATAGAAAGAAACTTAAAAAGAATTCATTGTTATATGTTATACCAGGCATGTCAAACACGCGGCCCGCTAATACAAAGGTTGCGGCCCACGGAGACATTTACAAAATTAAAAATATCAATACTTTATTTTAAAATTTATTCCTGTAAACTTTTTAAAGAACATTTACAACATATTAACCTGTTATCTATTCTTGTTTTTTTAAATCCCATTTAATTATAGAAATAACCTTGAAACAAAAATTATTTTTAATATTTTATCAAATTTTTTTCTCATGTAATTTTATTATAATAAATTAATTTTTAAATGTATTTGTGCATATTATTCGCTATAGATCACTACGATTCATTGTTTGTGCAACTTTTATTTCTCTTTGAAGTGTCCATTTAGTGAGAAGCGAATACCGTGACGTCAGAGGCCGTTGAAGTTTCTTTTTCTTAAAACCTAAAACCCCCAAGATGGCCAAGAAAAAGTGCAATGTTTACTAAATCGTTTGTAGATGAAAGTGGATTTTGATTTTTATTCATACTGTTAGTTCACGGCATACGAAGCGCTATCTGTGTAATTAAGAGAGTAGTGTGTTATTGTGTCTATAATAATGCATGTATAAACTGTGTTTGCGCAATCCCAATTACGCTGCCTGAACTGCGCATGCCCTGCAATTCCGATGTGAATGTAAAAAGAAGTTATGAGTAAAAAATAAACGCCAGTCCACAAGAAACTGTTTCGTGATTGTGTCATGAGTATCGACTAAGAGAGAACCATAAGTATTGACAGTGTTTGCAGCACAATAAGTAAGTGTATTGTGCTAGAGATTCTTGAGTCTACTGCTTAAGTGTTGGATATATCGACACATACTAAATTAAAAAGTTATTTAATAAAAAATATCAAACTTCAAGAACAGAGAAGAAAAGATGAATTGAAGATGGAAATTGTAATTTTTTTTAAAAAAAATGAAAACTGCAATATATTCAAAATTACGAGGCCACGAACCTCGTAATTTTGAATCAGGGTCAAGTGACGAGGACGAGACCTGAGCTGGCACCTCCCTCTCCTAACTTCCAGACCACACCAACGGGAGGACGTTTGAGCCTCGACATATTTAACCTGTATCGGCCCCCCTCTGCGTTAAGATCTTCAGCGGTACAAGTCTCGAATTCATTACTTGAGTCCGTTACCTTGACCACTAGGCTACCGCGGCCACCTAAATTTGCTGAAGACAATACAACTGCAGTAAAAACTATATATTATCACTTTTAATCGCAAGCACAGATAGAAAACCATTTACTGAAGAAGAATGTATTAGTGAATGCTTAACTAAAGCTGAAGAATTACCGTATATACTCGAATTTAAATCCCGCTTTTTTTCCAATGTTAATGCTGCCGAAAATCGGGTGTGGTTTAGAATCGAAGGGAAAGAAATTTGTTGAATGGGGTATTTAGAGCAATTACGGGGTCCCGTATGTAATTAAAAGTTCGTCATACTGATAAAAAAACAAATAATTCGCTTATTAGTTCTTTAAAATTTATTTTAATTTCGTAAAATTTGATATTGATAAAAATTTTATACTATTTTTCATTTTTCACAAAAACTTGTTGAGATTTTGGGGTGCAGCTTAGTTTCGAATAAATACGATATGTCCAGTACAAGTAAATTTTAAGTGTAATTTAAATTGAAATTCCGTAGCCAGCAGAGGTGATGAAATAATCGAGAATTATAGTCGAGTCATGTGTTTTATGCGTAATACATTATTTTGATGCACTCTTTTTGGAAATCTTCATGAAGTGTAAGTAATCCTTGAAAAAGTGGGTTTGTCTTGAAACTGATAGAGCACTTACCATGACCAGTATTATTAAAGGAGTTGCCAGATTAAAAGAAACAAGCAAAAACAGCATCGAAATAGTAATTTTGAACATTTGCATTGTATTATTTCATAGCAAGTACTGTTCTTGGGCATGTACTTGGATATACTGGACATGTTTTAAAATAGTCAGTAAAATTGTAAACTATATTCGAGCATGTAGAATTTGGCATCGTCAATTTGCTTCATTTCTGGATGATATAGAATGTGAATTTATATAGGTCAAACATATTACACATGAGCTTAATAGATTTTGATTCATAAAATGTTAAAACAATTTTTTTAAGTTGCTGGATGAAATCATTTTCTTGGAAATAAAAATTATGAAAGTGCTGAATTAAAAGATGAACATTGGGTAAAGCACCTGACTTTCTCAGTTGATCTTACAAGTCAACTTAACTTAAACTTCAAGTCAAAAATCTTTTTGCTACAATGCTAATTGATAATATTAACGCTTTTAAACAAAAATTATTACAAACAGCAAGAGAAAACTTGTCTCGCCTTGAAAGCTTTAAAAAAAATCTATTTATTAAATCCATTCAATTAAAATTTACAGAATAGTCTCACCAAATTAAATTGTTAGAAATGGAATTCGATCGAATGTTTTCTGATTTTAAAAATTTTGAATTACTATTCCGTTTCTTAACTTCGCCTCTATCTATCCATATTGTAATTGTTGAGGCAAAGTTATAAATGGAATTAATTGAAATCTATTGTGATTCTTTGCTGAAACAAAAATGTTTTGAAGTGGGAACTCTAGATGTTTATACATAATCAACATTTTTTTAAAAATTACATCAGTTCAATATGTTCAACCAAATTTTGACGACTTGCTTTGAGAAAATAAAAACAATATTAACATTAAATTGTATTTTGTATAATAACTTTAATTTTTTTATTATAAAACAATATAAAACATGCATAGTTTAAAAACAAAATGAAATATTAAATGATTATGCATGCATACAATATAATACATTGAGTTTTATAAATATAGAATATAATGATTCTAAAAATCCGGTTTTATTAAATTTTTGAACATTAGAAACATGCGGCCCTCAACTTAATGTAAAATAGCTCATGTGGCGCCTGATATCAAATGACTTTGACATGCCTGTGTTATACCAAGCGTCGGTAACATATGGTACGCGGGACAATTTTCAGAGCATCTACAAACTTATGAAATAACTATCTCATAAAAAAATAGAATGAATGCATCTAACGCATTTTTATTTAAAGCTATACCTTGTATTTAATTCTTTGCCATAAAACAAAGAGACACGAGAAGATCAAATCTAATTTTGTATCGGATTTAAAGAAAAATAACTGATTTAGCTTTTTCGAGAATGAATGGGACTGTTACAAATTTGTGTTTTAAAACGTTACAGCTAAAAACACGACACCCGTGTTGCTTATTCGAAATGTGAAAGACAGAATAATCATTAAAGAAGGCAATTTTATATAGCTGTATTTCATTCTCAATTAAATCTTCAAATCACTTTAATCTCGCTTCGAAAATTTGAATCGGTCAGTTCTTATTTTTAGTTTCCTAAAATTGATTAAATTTTAATCGAAAGCTAATTTAAATTGTTGGATATCGATGCCGAAGTGCATCTGCATAGAAGATTTATCAGTGTGAACATGTTAGAAGAGGAAAGTTTTATATTAAATAATTACAGAAATTAAGAGTTATGTGAATAAATGTGTCGATAATTACTTGAACGAGTAATATAGATGTGATGGTGTAATTAGAACAATTAAGTGTTAGCTCAGTTATATTGTCCTTTTCAAAATTATCAGTCTTCTCATGTTGACTCAAAATGTAACATTAATTAACTATCAATTAATACTCTATATATAAGATGAATGACTTTAAGACTAATTAATAACATTCTATGGAAGACTGGTTCTGTAATTCTAAGCTCTTGGGTGAGAAAATAATAACAGCTGCATTCCAGTTCAAAAATAAAATGATTAATTCTTTCTAATAAAAGGATAGAAATAATGATTAATTCTTCATATAATTTAAGCCAATCGGACCGCCATGTGTACATAAACGTATCACAATTTCGATCGAGCGGTAAGATTTCGCCGGTCATGAATTTATCAGCAATTCGGAATCTAAATGTGACACCAATAGTAGTCATACCATATAGTAGTCAATCAATGACTACTATAAATAGTAGTCATTGATTGGTAATGTTAATTATAATGAGAAATAGAGTAGATTTTTTTTCTTCTTTTAATATGTGGTCATGGAGTTAGGGATTTTTAAAGTATGATCACAAAGATCGACTGATTATTGAAATATTAAAAAAAAAAAAAAAAAAAAAACTTCTTTTTTCCTTAAATTAAATAAAACCAGGATTTTACAGTTACAATTTTTTCTTTAATATTCAAAGAGCAACAAAAAATTCCTCAGTTCTTAAAGAGAAAAGCATCAAAGCTTCATGGACAGAAAAGTATCAATAAATGTTTTTTAGGTTCGGATAATTTAAGCAAAAAGTTTTTGAAATTAAATTTTAACAATGAAAATGAACGGTACTTTTTTGATTTTTCTTAAGGAAACTATAATTGAAAATTTAATATTTCAATTATGATTCATTATTCGTAACGCAATTTTACGTATCAGGATAAATAATGTAGTATTATTCTAATTTTAGTTATTTAATACCATATTGTAAGTTGCTTAAAATTGTTTTTGTGGCTGATTTATAAATATATTATCAGATTTTGGAAAGGTTTATTTACAGGTGGCTTCATTTTATAGCAAAATAAATTTAAAGGAATTTAGTGGGAATACATGTTTAGAGAGATAGATAATTTATCAGTTACTTCTTTTTTACAAATAATTCACTCCTTAACCTTTTTTTTTTATATATATGCGATTTGTTTTCTCAATGAAAAAATTGTTATAACTACACATACTATCGTGAAAGACATCTTTTCTTTCAAAATCCGTTGCGTAAATAATAGTCATATATTGATTTTTATATTTTCAAAGGATAACTATACTCTTGTGTATCATAAAGCAACTTTTATTTTTAAGACGTCTTAAAACAAAGAACCAATTTTAAAGAATTTTATGATTTGATTAACAGAGAGAAAGTTTTACTGTTTTTAGAAAATATGCAAAAAAGATAATCCACAAAGAAAAAAAATAATAAGCAACGTATAATGTACAAGTCAAACTTAGTTTCATAAACTTTCATGCCCCTTAATTGTCAATAAAACCTTAGATCGGGGGTGGCCAGCCCGTGGCACGACTGTGCTGTAATAGTAGCACGCGAAGACTTATGAAAAATTTAAAAATTCAAAAAGATGATTAATATTATTACTACAGTTTTATATTCCTTAGGTAGGTTTGGTCGGTATTCTTTAGTGGTCACATACAAGCGGTCCCCCCCCCTCCTCTTCCACAAACGTTTCCTGCCTTTTTAGCACGTTTTTCACATAGTGTAAAAAAGTAGTTCATTAGTTGCATTATTGTAAAATACAACATGTGAAAAACGCGCTAAAATTACTTGGCCATGCCAATGAATGATATCTCGTTTTTTTTTTCTCACCCTCTTTTTTTTTTTTATTCTTAATCTCTAAACCCATTTATATTTCACAATATTTTGCAGCTTCCTGGTTTAACTCTTGGCTAATAATATTAGTATACTTTCAGGTTAATTTCCTGGTTTTTTTAATTATTTTATCTATTTATTTATTTTTTTTAGCAAAAAATGATATCTCCAATAAAATCTAATAATCTATCTCCCCCCCCCCTTTTTTTTTCTCTCTCTTTATTTATTTATTCATTTTTCACTGCTGCTATCTTTTTTTATGCTTCGTTAAAAAAAAATGGGGGGAGGAGATCTGGCAAAAAAAGTAATCCTTCTTCGTATGAATCATTTTCTTTTTCTGAAAACTGAACCAAATGGCGGGAAAATATCAACAGGAAGTGGTGTCATCAACTGAAAATTTGATTCCAAAGAAACTTTTTTTTAATGTAATTATTTATGCTTCCTGTTTTTTTTTTTTTCTTTTTTCTATGGTGCATTTGTTTTGTATAATTTTATTATTTATTTTGTATTTGTAAAAAAGTTGGAATTGTTTAAAATGCAAACTTTGATTTTTTTTTTACAATAAAAATTGGACGTGAGGGTGGTTGTTTCCCGAGGGATCGGTTGTAGCTCTAAAACCCTCTTCGGGTGAGCTCGGTTCCTCTGGGCATTCATCATCGTCAACAACTACAGTTTTATTGAAATGCGGTTGTCCCGGACAAAAAAAAAGATATCAAAATTTATTTTAAATACACTTAATTGAATTACAGTAGAAAATTATAAAGTAGAAAATACTCCTTCATTGTTGTGCGAGTAGGCTTTTCAAAGGAAGTGCATTCGTGAGATTTTGGAATTTGATGGAGCATGTTTTAAATATCTGGAAGAAAATTATCTTACTTTTTGAGAAATGTATTACTCTGGAATACCCTACTCATATCGTAAAGCATTTGAAATTTACTTCAGATCACAAAAAAAAAAGGGGGGGGAGTTTTTTTTTCTTCATTTTTGAGAATTTTTTATTTTATGTACACGATATTTTATTTTTTCATAGCTGTAGAGTATCATTGGAAAAAAAATCAACTGATATACAACAGTTCTTCGAACATTCTACAATTTTAATATCTTAAATATAAGCCAATATAAAACAAAAAAGAAAAAACTACAAAAAATTGTTAATGAGCTTTATGTATGTTATGGAACAGTACGTGATGTACATTAACTTTTACGAAAAAAAAAATTCATGTCAAGCATTATATCTGCACAATATTATTTTTTTTTAAAAAAAGAGTTAAATAACAGTTCTTAAAAAATGATACTATCTTTTGTAAGGTATGCATACGATGTAACTTTTCAAACATACAAAGATCAAAAAATATTCTTACATAAGTATTATTGCAAAAATTTTCATTAAATTTGTAAATTTTTTATGCAGTAACCTACAAACATTGCCAAACAATTCAACCAAATGACAAAGAAATTGTAAAATTAAAATTTTAGATATTCCTCTAACAATTAAACTGAAGGGAATTTTAATGAATTGTAATCAGAATTTGTTTTAAATATTCACAGTAATCAGGTTGTTTTGTAATTATTAAAAATTTCTATGTAAACATTAATTTACAGGCAGAAAATTTGCAAGTTTATAGAAGAGAGTAGCTGAGTACCTGTAACACAATATATATTTTGTAGAGTTTAAATAACATTTGTATTGAGTTATGAAATAAAAAACAGTACGCGTCAGCACCATAGCTTAGAACAGAGGATCTCAAACTTGTCATGTTTTTCGATCTGGGTCCTTGCTTACTTAATATTGAATTTTTGCAAATTCATGAACTTCAAATGTGTTTTGGATAGTTGGTATACTGTGGTAGCTGCTGCTATTTTAAAAAACACTCTTACTTTTCTATCTGTAGTGAAGTGTTGTATGAAAAACTAAAAAATACATGTTAATTTTAAACATTTATTAGATAAAAGTTAAATTTAGTACCTGTTACATAGAATAAGAGAGTAAAAACAAAGGCTTTTATGACGCTTTAGTTACAAATTGTTAATAACTATAATAAATTTAGTTAGGTTTTACCTTAAACCTCCTCGGTTAGTAACGTCCAGTCTAACAAATTAAGAAAAACAAATTAAGAAAAACTTTTATCTTTCTTAACAAAATAATTCAAAAAGCACCTTTTTATTTATCTCTATAAATCCCAGATAAATCTTACCTTTAATTGGGCAGAATTTGATATATCTATTTCTGATGTACAATTTCAATTTCCAAATAATAAAAAAAATTCTAATAATTATAGCTTTTTCATTAAATGTTTATAATTATTATGTACCTGAGATGTGTGTGTTTTCAATATTTCAATTGCTTATAACAAATGCCTTTCAGTAATTTGTATTATATTGGTTTAATTTACTTAAATATTTTGAATCAGCAGAAAGAAGAAAAATTTCACACTAAATTCAGAAAAATAATTTTTCTGAAAAAAAATATTGTTTCTAAGTTTTCAGTTAAATTAGCTTCTTTACCTGAATTTTTATTTAGTTGCAAATGACATAAATGGGCTTTCGACTTTCAAATAGTATATTGAAAGAAAGTCATACCATACATTTTGTAAATGAAATGAAAATTAATTTTTTTTTTATTTAGTGCAATAAATATTTTTTTAGAAACATGTTCTCAAAAAAATTAACGGATACTAAAAATGTTAATGAGAAGGACATTGATGGATTAAATTTTTTTGAAAAAATAAAATCTTTGCTATGTTTTACCAAAGAGGATATGTCACCTATTGATGTTTTGAATTATATTTATGAAAACAATCTTATCGGTACATTTCCAAATATTGCAATAGATTTACGGATTTCTTTAACCCTGCCAGTTTCGGTGGCTTCTGGAGAACGAAGTTTTTCAAAGCTTAAAATTAAAAAAAAAACTACATGCGATCTACTATGGCGCAGGAGAGATTATCGGACATGTCAATTATATCCATAGAGAGCGAAATTTTGGAGGAAATTATGGATTTATAAAGGAATTGATAGGAGCATTTGTAGCTGCTAAAGCTGGGAGAATCAATATTTGAATATATTTTCTAATTTTTATATTTTACTTTAAAAATTTTATATCATTTTTGCTTTGTTTTGTTTTTTAAAATTTATGTAATAATAAAAAAAAAGAAATAATAAGACAAACGTGTTTTAATATTATAATTTTAAAGCTTTTCAGTTCGAAAGTCAAATTTCGAATACTATAAATGAGTATTTCACATTTTATTTGCAGCACTTTATAAGAGCGCAACAGAACCCATAAAGGGGCGCCGAATTTCAACTTGAACAAGGGCGCTTAATACCCACGCGGCGGCCCTGCAAGTGGCCCACCTAACTTTTAATCATATAGTGGCACTCTTCCCAAAAAGGTTGGTCACCCCTGCCTTAGACATATGGTTCTGCCTCTCCGTCTTCAAGAAAAAACAGATACCATCTCTTTACCATTGTCCAAGATTCCGCGAAGTCTGAGTAAAGAACATTCTCTCCCTTCCCCCCTCGTTTCCTGTGGACGGGGGGGGGGGGGATACAGTGTTTATGAGCAAAATGACAAGCCGAAAAGGCTTTACGAGCTGAAGGTTCTCTTTGGATGTTTACATTAAGAGTGTCGAAATTTACAATGCTTTCCAGCGTTTTATATTTCTTTGGGAAAGTTAAAATCTTTGTATTAACAACCCATATAGGAGACCGGCTTTGCGAAAACGGAAAATTAAATTTTTTAATTTTTAAAACATTTTTTTGGTTATTTTTCAGTTAAAGTAAAATTTAAATTTTTTTTCGTACTTTAATTGTTGATTGTATATTAATTTTATTTTCATATTTTGAAGAAAAATAATTTAAAACTTGGATCCTTAATGGGTTAATGATAGTTCAAATGGTAGTTGAATTTGTATCAAGTATAGAGATAGTGTTAACCAGGTGTCGTTTTGTCATCAACTGTAGGTTAAAAATTAAGTCTTTGCGTTGCTTCTAAATGTGATAATATAACCTTTCAATCAATTATTAAATGCAACCTATGTATCGATTGAGTAAGATTAATAAGATTTAATAACGTTTTAGGGGAATCTTGTTCTGAAGCCTTAAACTTTTGTTGGGTTATCTTGGTCCCTCTTAGGTAAGAAAAAAAATAACAGCATCCTCATTTCAATTTACAAATAGAAGAAAAACATAAATATAAATATATATATATTTGTTTTCTTATAACTTAGGCCAATCTTACCACTATGTGTTAATAAACATATTACACATTCTATCAAGTAGATCAAGATTGCACCTTTTTTTTTTTTTGCATGGCTTTATCAGGAATTCCATGATTTGAATACAACACTATAGTATTTATTGATTTGAAATGTTCACTTTTATGAGAACGAAAAGTAGAGTTTTAATTCTTTTATACATATATATACGCATAAAAGAATATATATATAATAATGGGAAGTAGTGTACACAGATTATTTTTATTACGGGGGTTATATTTTTAAAAAAAACATAGACGAAAACACCAAGACTTAATCTCTTCATGCTAAAATTAAAAATTTATTCGTCTTTGGGTGGGGTTTGCATCCCATCCTTCTGTACTCTTATAATGGAATTTCTGATTAGAAGTATGATCAGGTTGTCTGATTATTCAAATATAAAAAAGGAATAAAAATCTGTAACTCTCTCTCCCTCTTCCATGTTTTTATTTTTCTTCCATTAAACAAAATAGAACTACTCCACACACACACACACATTTATAAATCAACAATAATCATTTACCATATGCTACAGAAGAACGCATTAAAAATGTATGGAAAAAAAAGTATCAGTATATGATTTTTATGCAACTGCCAGGAATCACTTTATTCATAGTATTTTACTAAAGATAGAAAAAAAATTTAAGCATAGGCTTTATTTATAGTTTAGTTTATAATAGCTAAAAATTTTGTAGTAAATTTAATTCTAAAAATAAAAAGGAAATAGATTATTGGACAAATCAGTTTAAAATGTCAATAAATATGTCTTTCACACATAAAAAAAATCACCTGATTACATAACAGAAATTAAGATAATATTTTCACATTTTAAAATAACACTTACATGAACAGATTTAATTAAAGTACTTTCATCTACAAAATGTGCTTTAATATACCAATATATATTATAAAAAACATCAATTTTCTCTGCTTGTAATTAACCTTTTATATCTTACATAAGGATAAAAGTCGAAATACGTAATTCATTTTCAAAGTATTATTAATCACAGTAAACGGGTTATTAAAAAATTATATAACAATCTTTTTTTATTGTAATTAAGTTTCTTATTTACTAAGCTCAAATATATATTTCTTCTGCAAAATTAAATTCACTAAAATTTTGATTTAGGTGAATGAAAAAAAAACAGATTTTTATTTTTTACAGT
>BMAO01033560.1:0-30000 GCA_019973975.1 Trichonephila clavata
AAAAAAAATTTGGTACAATTCGATGTATGCTGTTACCCAGGATGTTTCGTAATAATTCAAAATAAAACGGGAGATTCTTTTTGCATGGGGGTGCTCTTAAATTCCAGAAGTATATACAAAAGAAGGAAATAGACACAGTCGTGGTGCGTTATTTTGTCGTTAGTTAAACAAGTTGTAATGGATGGGCTATCCCATCCATTGGTGTGTGAGAGTTAGAAGGAAAACTATAGCCATAGTCAAAACCACAATTTATTTACTATTCTCAACAACGACACAAATTCAACAGCCTAAATTAAGAAATGCACCCATTGATAAATAGGGGAGCAATCGCGAAGCAAACGAAATAATTGTTGAATGAATAATAAATCGGCTCACTTACACTTCCAGGCAATACACCTTCTTACATTTGGAGATAATTTCTAAAGTAATCCAATTCAAACCGACCAACTCTAATTTAACTACTAATTGAAACAAATCGTCAATCTTAATATTAATCAAATAATCTACGAAGTGCTCTCGTCTAGCTTTACTTTATCTTACGTTAATCTTCATGTTATCCTTTAACTTCTAACCTCTCTCTATCCTACTCGAACCCGAAAGCTAATACTTAAATACATGACATAATTTACATAGAGCGGGTCTTCTTCTTCGGGAGGAAGTTTTCAATTAAATAATATTTAAAGAAAGTTTATTCCCCAAGAGGATTGTTAGAAAAAACGCGGTTAGGCTCGTTACAAAGTTATAGAAAAAAACTATTTAAGAAATTAGATTTTGTTAAGAAAATTTAGGGAAAGGGGCGACAAGTTTGTTTAAAATGAAAAAAATGAGGGTGTAAATATGGAATACTATTGGAAATAACTGGATTACAGGGTTGGTTTAATAGGTGTTAAGACCATATTTAATAACACTTCAGAATTTAGGGGGTATAATTGTGATCATGAGAAAATATTGTAAATGGAAGAGAAAGGTCAAAAAGGAGAGAAAGAGGTTACGGAATCTTGACATACTTGTACCATGGGAAAAAAAGCAAATCACTCAGCGATCGTAGGTCTTGTGCGTTTCGAAAGCACTGAAGTGTCGATATGGATAAGAAACGATGTTTTATGGGGAATTCCATTCGGTGCATACATTAAATCCGTTACTGATTTCACGGCATCATATTAAAATATAAATAATGTTTAATTAATTTAAATCAACTGCGGATTGAAAGATGACCCTATGAAAATTTCATTGGCAAATTTAAACAATTTTCGGGAAACAGATCAAATTTTGTCTTAGAGCGTGCAAAAACGGCAATTTTTTAAACAAAAGTAGAAGATATTTATTTGGATTTGTCACGTCTAGGGATTGCACTATTGGACCAAAAGTTCAATACCGGTATTTGTTAGGTTTTAATACCGGTCGTCGAAATTTTAGAAAAAGAAAGAAACCACAGGTGTTTATTTTATTTGCCAGTTTTACAAGAGAGTGTAAATGTCACAAAAAATAATCTCCAACTTTTAAATTATAAGAGTATATAAAGAATCACAAAAAAGTAAAGGAACACTTTATTTAATTAAATCACACAAAAATAAGTATTATAAATATCACTATTATAATCTGTGTGTCTGGTAGTTTTATCATACGGCAAAGTATGAATGCGGCATTCTATAGAATGCCTAGGCATTCTATACAATGCCGGTCGTTTTTAGGCAAGTATGAAATAAGAGATTTATTACATACTTTGCCTAGGCATTGTATAGAATGCCTAAATCTGTTTAGGCAAAGCATGAAAAAGGTCATGATAGGATTTATATCAATGACTTACATTCCTAGATGTACAAATGTTATTCTGACAAAATGAGTTTGCTATTGAAAAAAAATTATTGCTAAATTGTGATTTCGCATATACTTGTATTCGAATTCCTTAGAATTCTAAGTCGATAGAAACCATCCTATTTCCCACTCATTATAATTGCCAATATATTGGCATTCGGAAAAAAAATCAAAGTTTTTACTACAATACTTTTTTTTAAATAATTTTCTGTTTTTTCTGGCAAGGTTCACAAAGGTGGGTGTACAAGTTCAATATCATAACATGTAACATTTTTGTATTTGGTTGAAAGTTCTTTCAGAATTCTATCACATCCCCAGAATTCGGAATTTAATTTTGCTCTTGGCAAATTAGAACAAGTTCAGAGCTCAGATGGAAACTGGGTGTCAAAATTACCGGCGGCAATCGGTATCGCCTACATGGTGCCACACTAAAAAGGGATAGCAGCCCCTGGGGAATGTATTAGGAATGAAAATGGTAAAAATACCAATCTGTAGCCCCATTGGGGAAAAAAAGAACCCGTGACGTAATACTGTATAACAGTTCTACCCAATATTTTTATCTTCGGGACCGGTCAACGTTTGATAATTTTACGGTGGCCCACTGAGGGTGTGACGTTGATTATTTATATTTTAAATTGTTTTGATTTTATAATTTGCAGTAGAACGTCGTTTTTTCGAATCAATTGGGACCGGACACCGTTCGGATACGGGGTTGTTCGTATAACCGAAAGCGATCCATGCAGTATATGAAACCGGAAACTATACGAATATTGAAAATCAAACAATTGAAAAATTTACAAATTTGTTGAGCAATGCAAAGTACCTCTGAAAATTGTACCGCGTGCCACATGTGACATAGATTGCCGACCCCTGCTGTAGATCGTGACACCTTCTCCAACACTATAGCTTGCTCCTCCATTTTCAGGCAGCACAAGAAAAAACCAATTTTTTGTTGAACAAGTTTAAGTAAAATTGAGCATTTTGACATTTCCGAACAAACAGCAATGTACAACTAACAAATTCTGAGCCTGAGACACGTTTTAAAAGTTTTATGTCTTGCCAAATGACAATATTCAAAACGAATCTGAGATGTATTTCATACTTTGCCGGTTTCTCATTAGGCATTCTATAGAATGCTAGGCAATGTGTGAAATAGGAATCATTTCATACATTGCCGCTAGATTTAGGCATTGTATAGAATGCCTAGGCATTCTATAGAATGCCCGATTTCATACTTTGCCGTAACATATATAATAAATGTGAAAAATATATTTTGAACTCTAAAGTATGATATGCAAATACAATGTGAATGACAAACGCACCAATTAAAAAATATTGTAATATTATGCACTTTCTTCACAACTACAACCTTGTTTTCACAGATACGAATATGAAACTACTAATCCTGTGCGTGTGCAGTATTGCTCTGAGCTGTAATAGGATAGTTTTGGCCCTCCTCCTTGGATGATTTACATATTTTATCACTTCTCTTAATTGTACGATGCAACTTTATACTCACAGTCTAATTAATTTCTTCCGTTAGGGAGACATAAAAACAAAAACGTTTACTATTTTGCTCTGTTGGTGATCCCAGAACATATAGTGGATACAATTTTAAAAATTTCTAGCAAATACCGAAAAAACGGTGTTTAAACTTAAGGAAACTCGTATTTCAAAATTGCACAAATGGCTCAAAATATCGGTATACCGTTATTGCAATCCCTAGTCACGTCTTCTTGAGCGTGGCTACAGGGCCGGCTCTAGCAGTTTTGCTGCCCCGGACAAATATGGAAAATGCCACCCCTCTGTCCAAAGCAAAAATTATTAATAAAAAAGATAAATTGTTCACATAGATACACACCTAGAAAACTTGAATAATTCCCGCGAACAAAAAGGTAACAAAAATAACGAGTAATATGCAAGACAAGGAATTGTCCATTTCAACAGGCTAAATTTTTCGAAAAAGAGTCTGCTGATGGTGGGGATCAGAAACGTTTATTTTAACTCATAGTAACTACACTCAAGATAAAATAAAACATTTCCTGTGGCTCTTTATCTACCAAAAACTTACTACTGTTATCCCCTTTCGGATAACTGACACCGGACATCATATGAGTGAATGTATCATATGGTCATATTGAAGAAAATAAATGTCATATTTCAGGAGGAACTGATTGGAATAGGCACTAACAAAGACCTTAAAGTGAAGTTTAAAAACGAATGTCAGTAATTGTGGCGTTAAAAAGACATACCTGTTATTTATCCTGAATTATGGAACCAAGGAGTTTAGGGTTAAACTTAACAAGATTGATGTGCCAAATGTGAAAATTTGCTATTGAAGGGCCAGATTCATCTTTACCATTAAAAGCATTTTTGTTTGTTGCTCAGTTGTTTAATGCAACAGTTATTTTATGATTAAATTTTAATTAAATCATGTGTTTCTTAAACTTTAAACACTATATTTCACAATACAGTTAAATATTGAAATCTTTTAAAGTAAATAGCTCTGTACCCGCTGTCGAAGATATTTAAGTTGATAAAATTACAAAAATTTTATATGAGGTAAACAGGAGCCTACCCAAAGGCGAAAAGTACGACAAGGAGTCTATGAGACAAAAAAGTTTGGGAAGCTCAGCACTACAGGGATGAAAGGCTGAGTCGACCTTGCCCAGGCTGGGTTTGAGCTCCAGACCTATGGTGAAGTGCAATAAACTACCACTCAGCCACTGAGCTTCATAAAAGACCTAGTGGAATTTAATTTGAAATTAGTTGTGTATCTTACAAAATGAAACATTTGGTAAGAAAATGTAATGATTTTCAAACAGCAATATAATTCAAAACTACATTTTTGTTTTCGATAAAACAAAAAGTGTTTTGAAACCGGCTGGGTGGCGCGGTTGGTTTGTCACTGACCTTCTGCACCTAAGGTTGCGGGTCCAAGTCGGTGGATTTTTGTGATGCAGAAAATCAACAGCGCCCATGTTGTATGATTATATGGCATGCAAAAGATCCTTATAGAGTGTCTGTTTGGCTTGGGCGCTTTCGGTAACAGTAAATCCTAGTACTGGTTCACATCATCAGAGCTCAGGTGCCTCCCTCTGGGGAGGAAACTGGGTGTCAAAATTACTTGCGGTAATTGGTATCATCTATATGGTGCCGCACTAAAGAGTGATACCAGCTTCTGGGGATGTACTAGGTCTGCAATGGTAAAAATACCAATCCGCAGCCCCATTAGATAAAAAAACAGAAAAAGTGTTTTTATCATATTTAAAACACTATCATAATATTTATTAATTTAGAATACAAAATTTTATTTATGAACAAATTGTAATATAAATAAAACTTTTAAGAAACTGATTTCAGAAATATGAATTAAGCTTTATATAAAATTTGAGGATCGTTATAATTTTTTACTTAACAACGGACTACATACTAATTAAAAAATGGTTTGCTGCATTAAAAACCATTTCAGGAATTAAAATAAAACTTATGTATTCAAAAAGTAGCTCAGTAATTCATATAATATTTAAACTGAAATAATGTAACAGCTAAGAAAAGCCAGATTAAGAATTAAAATATGATTATGTAGTAAGAGAACTTTAATAATGTACACACACAAAAAAAAAAACTCAATTTAAATAATATCCCATAGAAATTAAAAAAATGCATAGAAGTCTTTTTCTTCATTCTTTGCTAATAATTTTCATTACTTTATCACAAAACATTCAGTGTTTGATTTAGTGTAGTCTTTTCATTGAGATTATAAAATCCCATTTCCTTAAAGTCACACTGATTAAGAACTACAGTGAAAATCGATTAACACAAAACTGAAATATTTTTTCAGGTATAAGCAGATAGAAAAAATAAAATTATAGAACAAATTAAGTTTATAAGAGTACATTTATCACACATATATGTATATATATACATTCATTTAATACACAATTTTCAACTTTTTTGAAAATAATCTAATGTTTTTCTTTGCATTGCTATTTTTAGAATCAAATAGTCAACAAATTGTTCAATGTTGTCGATATAGTTATTCATTTCCCTATTTGAATGTGCGTCTAAATAACTGCGCATACTTTTCATGATGTTCCTTATTTCAGATGACATGGGAACAGGATCTGCATTAGACATTTTATTTTTGTCTTTAGAATCTGCATCAATGATATTTTTGGGCTTTGAACAAACTCAAAACTGTCTTTCTCTGCTATAATTGGATACACACATTATCATCATCTACTGCAAAAAATTCTTCTGATGATACAATAGGACAGTCTAATAATACCAAAACTTTCTCAAACATTTCATTAAGTGTCAGCTCTGCTTCAATATTCTCCTTCCCCAGAAGGGAAATCTTTTCATGCTAAGAAAACATGCATGAAAATACATAGCAGTTTGTTAAGACTATTGCATTATTTCATGTTAACCGATATTTCGTCTTAAGCCTTTTTGCGTTAAATGTATTTCACTGTATTTTAAGAACCAATGTCCCAAATTTAAAAAAAAGAAGCTAAAAGTTCTTTTCAAAACTAGTTGAATTAAATCACAAACATAAACTGATAGAAGAATGATATATAAAACAATGGGAGGATAACATAAAAGACAACAAAGTTTATTTTATTTTTTGTACACAAAAATAGTCACATAAACAATTACAACATACATTAATTACAGATTAAAACTTCATATTACTCTGTAGGGAGCAACACTGAACAATACAAAATAAAGACCTTTGGATTCAAAAGCTGTAAGCTGAAATTCTTAAAGCTATGGAAAAGGAAAGATATAACATTAATTGAATAAATTACATTATTATAACATTAATATAGATACAATATGACAAAATAAAATTATTTCTCACTAAAATTTCTTAATTGGTGCTATACTTTGTATTTTTAAAAGATTTACATTCATGATAATCGATGTTTATCATAAAACAAGTATTTTATATAATTCAATTGATTCACTAATAGATTTTCTTGCAGATTGAATTCTAAAATAATGCATTATACTATTAATTTAATTGTAATAGTTATATATTTTTTCAAAAAAAAAACGCATTTCCTTTTTATTTCTATACATGATAAACTCAAAAATATCTTCTAGATATGGATTGTTCTAATATACAGCAAAATAGCTACATTAAGCATAATGTATTTCACATTATAACATCACATCCTTTAATTTTTACATTTAAATAATGTTTTAAAATATTTTACAGTTGATTAGAAAAATATACTAGCACACTTAGGAAAAAATAGAAATCAAATATTTAATTCATATTCTACAAGCTACAGATGTATCATTTTATGATGAATTGCACTTCGTGAAAAAAAAATTATTCCATTTTTTTTAACATCATACTTTTCTACAAACAAACATAAAAGCATAAAGATCTTCATTATGTACAAAGTTGCTATAAAATGATGCAATTTTTTTCAGAACTCAGAATAACTATTTACGAGAGGGGAAAAAATCTTGAAACTACTTTATTTTTTGGAAATATTTGTTTTCGTGCTTACTTAATGAATAAATATCTTAGTTGGTTTACATTTTATCATTAAAAATGTCTTTAAAAATTGAGTCATTGCCTTTGATTATAATACAATGATAAGAAACTGAATATTTAATATGTATGTATTATACAACACAGGCACATGTATTTTTCTTGTCTGTGTTTTTTAAAATGCATGAAAAGAAATTTAAGCTGCAATTTTAGCTTAAACATTTCATTTCAGTATTTTATTTCATTAGTATTTAAATAAAATACAAGGATAGAGAGCCAATTAACAAGAAAAATGATTTAAAACTAATTTGCACAATGCATTCAAAAAACATAATATAAAATATATTACAAGACCAAAATAACCATTTGTTATGCCACAATTTCAACGAAACAAATGAAATTTTTTTGAAGAATCGATCACTCTTCTAAGAATATTAAAGCTGTATGACAAAAATGGTGTTCAGAAGCTAAAAAAAAATTATTTTTTAAAAAATTTATTGGAATGATTAGAAAGAGAATATTTTAAAAATTCAAATCAATAAAAGAAGAGGTAGGAAAAGATACTTAAAAACAAGAATATAATATATAATGAACACACTAATTAATAAACTTTACACATGTTTTTCAGCAGTGTTGTGGACAACTTTCTTTTTTTTGTGTGTGTGTTTAAACTGAATAAATAAACGATAGAAAGAGAGCAACACTTTGACATAATTACTTTTTAAAAATACTTTCACTTTAATGAGCTAGTTTAAGAGATCAGATGATTTTTCTCAACATATACATAAGCATTAAAAAAAATATAGTATAAAATAAAACCATAAATAAATCATATGCGATCTTTTATCTATACATTTGGGGGGGGGGGGTAAAATATAAAGATATTTTTTTTTATCAAATACTAAGACCAGATCTGAGAAAATTCAATGCACACAGCAAACATAACACACATAATTAAAATAATGAAATCAATTGTTTAATCAGGCATGGATGATTCCAACAACTGTTGCCTCTTCATTTTTCTAATGCATTTAGGACAATATTTATTTGCATCCATACAAGCTCCATGGTATACAGATAAACATTTATCACAGTGATAAGTAGTTTCTATATCAAAAGGGTAAATAGGTTTAGGATTTTTGCATACTTCGCAAATAAAGCCTTTCACAAGGCAAAGTTGACAGCTCATAACATGTTTCTTTGCAAAAGCGATTACCTTTAGCAAAGTTTGTGCAAGAGCGCCTGAAGCAATTTCTAGCATGTCAGAAATGGAATACAAATGAACATGTTCATACAAGTATTCCCGTGGCCATAATCTTTTTCTTAACTCTTCTGCAATTGATTCCTTACAGGTAAAAATGTAAGATCGCAGAAAAGTTAATTGGGTTCTGAGTAACTGCATCTGAGCCATTTCCTCAATAGCTGTATACATAGCAGGATTCAAAACCTTAAGATCAAGTAATGGATCTTTATCAATACGAGAGATGAATATCTTAGCACGCTTTGAGACTGGATATTGTTTGAAATCCCAGTTGTGTACGATACGAGCCGGAATGAACTCTGTATCATTTTCATGGCATTCATAACAATAGTTATACCCATCATAATAACATAATCTAGATTTTCCATAGATCATACCAATAGGACGCCCACAAGAATTACATTTAAAATCTTGTAACATCAAACCTTTTTCAGGACAAAGTTTACCAACAGCTGCCATTAGCTTTTTTGTTTCTTCATCGGCATGTTCAACCGCAAGGTATTTTGGAACAAATTCAAAATCTGAGTCAGGAGATTTTGCTTCAGGAGAAATGTCCTCCTAAAAATAAAATACATAAATATTTTAACAAAAGATTCTATTAGTTTTGATAATGAAATAAAAAAATAAAGTGGAGAAAATTCATTAAAATAACTTATAATTTACAGGAAGGGTGAAGGTTTTTATATCTGATTTATACTTTTTAAAAAGAAAATTTAGGAAACTGAAGTATAAAAAAATGCAGTAAATATCAAACCTTTTAAGAAAATTAAAAAAAAACCTTAAAAATTTATAATATACTCTCTAAATAACTGAAAATGCAGATGAATCAATTAATTTTAAGTATAAAAGATTTTTTTAACACTTTTAAGCATCATTATAATTTTACATTTTTGTTTCATAATAACTTCAACACATTTCAATTTTATGACTATATATATATTCTTTTAAAATAATGAGTTTATATGAAAATATCAAAATTTTTATGGCCTTTTTTAGTTGGAACACAAAATTTGCAATCAACGAAGTATTATTATTCAAATTACAGATATTTGAAAAATATAACCAATTTTTCTCAGCATTTTGATATATGTAAAAATATTAATTAAAGGCCTGGCCATTGACCATCAGGTCATTAGGGAATGAGCTCTCCAATATTTCCTTACAATATAGTCCAAACTCTTAAGAGCAAAGCACATGTCAAGATCAGCAGCATCCATGACTTGTCCAGAAGCACACAAAAAGGGGAGTCAGTTAAGTTAAAATGAAACAAATGAGCGCAAAGGCAGTCATGTCCAGTCAACAATCTAAACTCAGCCACAGCAGCAGCATGAGGGGAGTCTGAGACACAGTTAGGTTTTAATAGCAATTTCCGTGAATGTATGTAAAAATTACAGCCCTCTAAAAATTTTGCACTACAGCAAATATTTACAAGTGTAAAATCTGTACAATAACAAAGGAATAACTTTAGCAAATCATGATGAATCACCACTGCTGTCACAAGATACTACATATTGTATTATTAAGATATACTCATTAGATCTCCTAAAAAAACTTTGCTCAGATAAAATACTTTCCGTTTTTAACATTAAATCTTATCTACAATGCAAACAAAATTTATAACTGTTTAAAAAATTTTGAAGTGAAAACTTCTTTAGCGGTGTTGGGCACTTTTTGGTAGGGGAAAATCTTATGGGTTCGCGTCACCGACATGCTCTGACTGGCGCACACGCAATTCACTTTAGAAACTTTTTGGATGGATGAAATCTTATGCGTTCGCGTCAACAACATGCTTATAGCAGTATATCTGTAGATATACAGCTGACATATAGTGCTGTGTATATCTTATAAGTGAAATTGAATGGATTTGGTGAAAAGTTCAATGTGCATATAATATGCATTGTTGAAATAGTGTTTTTGTTTGATTATTATTTGAATTGTTTAATTGAAGAATCATTGTGCAGTACAATAGTGTGAGTAATAAATAAATATACTAATATTTTTAAGATAAAAAATAAATAACAGAAAATTATTTTAAATACTCGTATTTATTTTGGCGATTGAAAATTTAATGTAATTGAAAACTATTTTAAATCTTCGTATTTATTCTGGCGTTTGAAAATTTTGTATTGTTTATTTTCTAATATTAACCTCTGCAATGCATCACGCAATCCGGATTAGTATTTCACAGTGGCGTAGACGTTTTCTTACTACCGTGGTAAAACAGAATTCTAGTTGTTCAATCATATTTTTATCGTGGATTTTGAAATTAAAAATTTTATAAAATGATACATATTAATGGTTGCTGTTTATATTTCGCCTGGAAAATCTATGAGACAGATACAACAATTTTTATTTGAAAATTTGATGATTTATACAAAAGAAGGTTCTGAAATACTCGAAAAAAGATTTGGCGAAAAATATGATAATGTACCGATGACTTTAAGTGGAGACTTCAATATTAACTTTGCAGATGATAAAAATCTACCACTAATTGAATTTCTAAATGAAACACTTAATTTAAATATTATTTATAGTGATCAAAAACTCAGTAGTACAAAACATAAAACGACGATCGATGCGGTTTTTACACACAAGCGATACTTAGATAAATTTGAATCAAACATTTTTCTTTCTTACTTTAGCTACTATGAGCCTATTGTATCTTTTTTAGGACAGAATTAAATAATTAAAAGTACAAAAAGTCTAAGATTGTTGAAATTAATGATGACAATGATGCAAACAATTAAAATAACCTTAAAAATCAAGTACATTAAAATTTCAGTAAATACAAATACTATCCATAAGTAATATGATTGTATATTAATTGTTATTTCAATTGAATTGTATTTATATTTTATCATGATCTTGTACAGCCCCGTAATATATTTGAATAATAAAAAACCATATAAACATGCATATAATTGTTGCTCGGAGTGTCAATAGATGTGAAAACCAGATTGATGTTGATAATTTTAGTTCAAACATTATGAGATTTCAAATTTTAATACTAAAACTTATAAGTTTTCATTTCTATCGGCAGTCTCTATAACCGCCAATTTTTTTTATTTATTATTAAAGTAAAACAATGCTCATTTTAAAAATAAAAAAAAAATATTTAGGAAAGGGGTAGTAGAACTAAATGATTTATGAGTTGAATAATCTGATATGCATTGTTTTTAATACATTTGTTTATCAGATAGCTGAATTAAAAAAAATTTTTTTATGATATAATGTTTCTTTTTTATGAAAGAAATGAAGTAAAACAGCTCATATACTTCACAGATATATATTTAATTTCAAATACTTCTGAACACTTCCAGAGGATTAATATTTTCCTTATGTCTAATGGGACACAAAACCAAGTCCTTATCAATTATTACTTTTGCATAACAGCAATATCTTTATAACATTTTTACCTTTTTGTTTGTAAAAACTTTAATTCAAATAGTATTGCAAAAATGTTTCAGTTCACTTTTCCTAAAAATAAGTGGATACATACAGAAATGATTATCATATATATTATACAAATACCCAAGTATTATAGCAGCTTTAACCTTAGACATACATTTCAAGGTTTATTCTGGTAATAACCTAATAAATCCCTTACTGTTATAAAATATATTCATTTAAAATCTAAAATTAAATTAAATTATACTCTACACGCTACTTAACAAGAGCTATTCTGTTTTGTTGTAAATAAATTATTGTTTCATTAAGTTTCTCTTCTTTTTTGTTTCAATTCCAATTAATACTCATTTCTCTCTCCTTCATATTTCTCATTAACTTTACAGGTGAGAAATTTATTAATTTTCGATGGATCTACTACGTAACCTTGAACAATGAAGGAAGGAATTCTTTTAGTTTATCAAGATTATTAACTACTTTTTCCCATACTTTATGGTAATATCAATCATATACTGAATAACATTTTAACAAAAATTATTGAGTAACGATTGATAAAAATGACAACACAAAATTCTCAAGTGAATTTTATAGCTATATTGAATGTTTATGTTTAGGAAATAAATGGTGCTGTATCAATAGCGGTGTTTTGCAATTGTTTCTCCTATAGTGCGGGGGAAGTGAGATGTGTATGACAGCCGTGAGAGAAAAAGGAGCATATGAGAAGCACAGAGAGAAAGTTTTTGTGAGGTTGTTTAGATTTAGAAGCAAAATAAAGTTGTTAATTGAGTGGTAGTTATTTTAGATATTAATACATCATCAATATACTTTTGTTCAGCTTCATTAAAATAATATCCAAGATATTCCTTCCATCTATATAACATCTTTTCATTCTAATAGTAGCTAAAATAATTCCAATTACTTCTAGTAAAAATATAAAATACATGCACATAATTCCTAATACCAGGTAATCTATAATTACAATTGAAAAGCCCTTAATCCATAACATACATCCATATAAATATATTTTTCAGTCAAAAGTTTAGTTTTATACATTTAATTAACTCAGCATGAAAATTGATTCTATTAAAGCCCCATACCATTTATATATTAAAATTTTTCTATTGTTAATAAACAATGTAATAAGCAGTTTTAATGTATAAAAGATAAACTGTTCATTAAGCATATGTCTTTAATACTGAACTCAGTGGTGCAACAGCCCATGAGGGCCAAGGCCTACCTCAGTTTACGTGACCTTAGGCACTGGGATGCATGAGCAGATGTTTTGGTCAAGTGGTCCATCTGACTCAAAACCCCCAGTTTTAAGGTCCCAAGCAAGCATTGCATTTATCGACCCACTAAAGGAATGAATGGCTGTGTTGACCTTGCCCAGCCCGGGATTTGAACCCCGGACCTGTGACGTGGAAGCGTGATACACTACCACTCAGCCACTGGGCTTCATATATCTATAAAAATGTTAATAAAAAAGATATTTATGTATTATAACATTGACTAATTAGTCAAATGAAAAAACATCATCAAATGCTGCTATATGCAGCAAAAAATAAAAAAACTGTTCCCCTGCATGTACAATCCCAATAACCTTGTTTGCGCACATAAAGACAGCATTTGGCAATGCCTTTTGATTTGGAAATATTAGTCAATGGTACAATACACAAGTAAAGTAAGAAATATATGAGTAGATTTATAATTACACTATCATCATCATCATCATTCATTTGCATGATAGATGTAAATGTATCGGCTAATTCTGGGGTTCCAATGACAACTTTGTTTAAGTTTTTATTGTAGCTTTGCAATAATGAATCATAACTTTGATCACAGTTTGAATCTGCATCCCCATCAAACGTAGAAGACCATCCTGAGTTTTCACACAACTTATTACCCATAGAACCAGCCTGATCAGAGAAATCTTCAATCATTTCAATACCAAAATCAGGAACTGAGTCAGATGAAGATATTTTTGAGCTAATTTCTTCATAATATTGTTCATTACATTTTTCTAAATTTTCCAAATTTGTAACAGTTGGATCTACTACTTCATGATTTTCTGGAGAACTACCTGAGGCAGAATCAACAACTTCTTCCTTCCTTTCACTTTTATTTTCAGCCTGTACTTGACTATTGTCTTCAAATTCCACAGGCTTGTTACAATCTAGGGATGACTGAATATCACTTTCAATATTACTGTTTTTGTTACTAGGAGAGTCTATAGAGCTACTCGGCAGACTACTGTCAACAACAGAAGATTTTTTTACTCTTGGAGAGCTTTTTGTTTGATTCTTTGGGTCAGTAAAAAAATCTATAACATCTACCGCAGGCATTACTGGTTGTGGTGTCACAGGAGGTGTCCAAATATTAGCTAGAGTTAATGGCAAGTTATTCCATACATTTAGAGCACTATTGTTACAAGACAACTCAAAAGTAAATATACTCAAACCCTCTAATAATTTCTTCATTATATCAGATTGTTCCTCATCTCGTAAGTATGCTGAGCTATTATAATGCTTCTGCATGCCAGGCTGATCAGACAACATGTTACCCACATAACTCACTATTAAACCATCATTTAAGGCAGCTCGTAACCATGCACGGCCACGGCCGACATCTGTGGTGATTAGATTAAAATGACTTATTTCTAGGATGACATTTTTGTGACTAAAATTATATACAGCAGTCCAGAATTGAGGCTCTGGGATTTTTTCAGGATTGCTCCCGAATACAGCTGACATTTTTCGGGTTATCTTATCTTTCAAGCCATGTATGAAAATAGCCTCTAATACACTGCACAAATTTGAAGAATATTCGTTATCAGGAACAATAGATTTACCCAAACTTTCTTCCTGAATTACATGAATCGATTTACTAAGCTCCAAGGTTAAATTTTTCTTCACAGCAATTTCTTTTGCAAAATCTTCGATGCTGGGAAGAGCTGTCTTTTTCCACAGGAGATCCATAATTACTTATCGTAAATGTCAACATTTGATTTCAAATTCATGAATTTCTCTTTTGTCAACAAACAAGATTGTTGTGAGTTGAGTAGTTTTCTGTACTATAGCTCCTAAAATATGTAGAAAAAACATGTTTGGCCGTGGTGGTCGGCAATATATTTTGGTTGAGTCTCCGGTTATAAAAAGTTTAATCTACCAAAGAACCGTCATCTAAAAGGATTGATTCATATTAAATCTGAAGCTAAAATCCTTTATGTTGGCGTGGTATACATGCAGGGACTAAGGTACCAACTCAAGTGTAATGCATGACATTTGAACAAGGTTAAAGTTTATGAGGCAGACAGGAATCTAATTACACTCTTTTATTTGAATATTCTTGATTTTTAAACTAACAGAAGCTGTAATCTTACCCGTATATCCATGAAAATTCTCGTGGATTTGGTCGATCCTTCCATAAATCAAAAAATTTAGAAGCAGCAGAAGATGGGTTCAAAATATTTTGAAGAATACAGAACATTTTTGGATGTGAAAAAACAATTTTAAGAGTATTTAATTCCATTAAAGAATTTTTAAAAAAGAATCAAAAATACTTTCAATGCAAGAAATGAATTCATATGCACCTCAACTTCGAAGCATAATGTTTTTTATTCAAATATATAGAGAAAAATGTAAACAAACTGTGTAATGTAAACAAATAAATCAATATTAGGATTTATCCATACAAACATTTAAATATTTTTTTCCCGTACTTTTTTAAATACCATTGATGAAGTCATTGTGTAAACTTATGCAGTATTCGCGGCGGCTGCATCAAATTCCTTATAGAAATTTCGGTTTCAGTGCGTGTATGGTAAGAAATCCATTTCGTGAAAAATTCAAAAAATAAATCGTGCCAACCAGTGACCGATTCTGCAATTTAGCCAAAATTTATATAAACCACTTTTTAACATTTTTAATTTTAAATTCCATTAATACATGTTCTGTCATTATATTAGACTTTTTCTATTTGTGCAACATATATTCTCCTTCATGCGCTTGTAAAACCCATAACTTTCATTTTATAGATGATTGTCAGTAAAGATATCGTTGAAAGCCTAGAGCGTTTGGCTTTAGTTGATTTTTCAACTGAAGCTGGTATTCAGAGACTGGATCAATCCATTAAATTTGCTGATAGGTTGATGGAAGTTGATACTTCGTCTGTTGAACCACTTATAAGTACAGTATATGACAGGTACAGCTTAGTAAACATATATACATTTCTGTAATTTAAGTTATTGTCTATGAAAAATGTATTGAATATCTGTTGGACTTGCAATTTTTCAACAAAAAATTGCTGATATATTTAAGTTTTTTCTTCAATATAAAATTTTTCATATCAAAATATTTATTCAAGTTTATTTTTGTGTGATAAAAATATATTTGTTGGCAAATATGTTTTTCATAATGATTTTCTGGGTTTTTTTAAAAAATTTTTTGTGCTTTATATGTTTAGCTCCTCAGATGTGGAAAGAGTTAATATAAATTACAGAGGCCAAATTTTCTTTAAAGTCTTGCTTGTTCTCAAAAAATTTTACCTTTCTAAAATAATAACAGGATTAGCCTATCTCAGAATAATGATAATAGTTGAATAAAAAGGTAAATAAATAAAAAAAAATGTAATATTTATATTATTTTAATAAGGGATACATCTTGTGCATATGGAATCTGTAAAAGTAGATGGATTATTGCATAGAAAATCAGTCAATTTTTATAATGACATCATATAATTGCATTCTTAATGCTTCTGGTTTTGCCATTATAAAACCTAAGAATTAACAGCAGAAATCACTACATTCTTTCATTGCATTTTTCAAACTACAAACAGTAATAAAACATACTGTTAACACAAGTGCTAGGAAATGTTAATGTATAAGTAATCGACCTTACACCAAGAGAGTAGTAAAAACTTACATCTATTCTATAAATTGATTCTTGTTCTACTCTCTGGCATACTAGAATCTCTATTCACAGTGTTCCTTAACGGACTTGTTGCTGGCATGTGGTGAGTTCGAGCCTAGTACTGCTGAAAACCCATCATGCAGAGGGGGCCGATGCCTGTTAAATATTTCAAGGCTCAAACATTCTCCCATTGGTGTGGAAGTTAGAAGAGAGAGCTCCAGCTCAGCTGTGGTCCTCGTCACTTGACCATGGTTTAAAATTATGAGGTTTGTCACCAAAAGCCCTTGTGTAGATGAATAGTGTGACATTAATATTCACTCAGTCACAAAAAAACTGTATTAAAGGATTTAATATTGATTAAGTGATTTCATAATTCATAATTGTATCATAAAAGAATTTCTATTACTGGGTTAAAAACAATTGGATATTAATTATATGTTATTGATAGTTTGTATCTGTTTTGAGTGTTATAAAAGCTACTGATATCTTATTTATTGACAATTACTTTAAGAATTAAATTTTATTTAATCCCAATTATAAATATCCATAATATTTTATTTCTCTTATGCATCTAATTGTAAAATGCAAAATGTTTTTCACCAGACTTTTGTTACAGTATATCTTTTAATATTTATAAAACTGCATGCTAAAATGATTTAAGGTTTACAGTTTTTAATTTTTTTGTATTACCATTGAATGTTATTAAAAGCTATTCATATTTTACTAATAGTATTTGAAAAGTTCTTACAACTAACTTTATAACACAGAAAATTTGAAAATTGTATTGCTTGTATTGTACTCAAACAATATGGAAATTAATTTGAAGAATTCAAAGTGCATTCATGATATTTGTATATGTATTTGATGGTTTTTTAGGTACTGTGAAAATCATAATGGGTCTATGTATATCTGCATAAAGAAATGTGTTTGAATTAATTTTCTTAATATGTATATATGTTGTTATTCATTTTTTCAATGTGTATATATGTTGTTATTCATTTTTTCAATGTGTATATATGTTGTTATTCATTTTTTAAATGTGTATATGTGTACATGATTATTACTTTTAAATCCTGTTTAAATAAAAAATTCTCTATAAGGATTACTTATGAAGAAAAAAGAAAGAATCAAATATTTTCCTATTTGCATGATCATTTCATTCTATTTTAATAAATGCTTTTGTTTATTTGTATTTTGATTTTTTCATTTGTTTATTTATTTCCATATAATCTAGGAATGAAAATCTGCGTGGTGATGAGCCTGTTGATAAATCTTACAGAAAAGAGTTAATGCAAATATGTCCTACTTCAGAAGAATTTTATTATGTAGCTCCTTTAGGTAATATATTTCTATTTATGTTATCAATTTTTATATGAAATGGTTCTAAATTTAATTTATTTTCTGAAATTTATAAAAAAGTTTAAATGTTTCAAGTATTAAAGCTGTTCAAAATATAAAAATTATTATGTATAGGGTTCATATAATTTAAATGACATTTAACACATTAAAAATTTTATTGTAATAAAAATATTTGTCTTGAACTATATATGAATTATAAAACATTGCATATAATTCATTTATATCTTTTTAAAATTTGTTTTTCATTAAATATAAATACTTACCTTCCCGAGGCCTGGGTTCGATGCCCGATGCCACTAAATACCACCGAGTATAGATGGAGTACATGTTCGTTAAATCAGTGGGTCCGAAAGTCTTGTGGGCGGTCGCAGCAGAAACCACGAGTGCAGGGGGCTGGAGAATATTTCCCTCCCCTTCAGTTCCATGCCAAAATTGTGGAATTGGAGATAGGTGGTGTCGCCATCTATCGTTAAGAAGTCCAACCTGTGTCTCACAGGCAATGGCAACTTTCATTTCCTTCCCTGTGGAAAGGACACAACAACAACAACAACTTACCTTCCTTAAAGAATCTATTATAGAAAATTTATAAATCATCAATACCCTTGAATAATACAAAAACTGTCTTAATTATAATTTTATAATAATTTTTTTTTGTCTTAGTTATAAAGTGTCATATCTGCTTTCACCCTTTCATTGTATTTATTAGTAGTATATTTTTTAAAAAAATAAACAATTTATTACCATTTTGATAATGATAATTTTAGATTTATTTTTCAAAAGCAGAGAAGAGTAGGAAATAAATTAATCTCTATATTGTTGTTTGGTATTATTATTCATGGTATATTTATCATGTTGATGTAAATAAGGAGCTTTCTTATATTGAAGATGAAATATTTTCTTTTTGTGTTAGTGTATTCTAGAAAATTTTTTTAGTATTTGTGTACTACTATATCATAATTTTATTAGTAAAAAACACTAAATTTAAAAATTGTACTACAAAGCTTTGAACAAAATAGTCCGTAACAGCTGAAAATGCTTCCAAGTTTGTTTGTTTTTCATTTAATTTATCTGTAAAAAAGCATGAGTTATGGATTGAATAGTAAAATTGATATATCCTGGTATTTATGCAATAGTGGAATTGGGATTCCAGTGCAAGTTATATATAACTGGTTAGATGTATTTTGACAATCACAGCAAAGGATTTTATAAGATTTGTAACCAAATTTTTCTTTCTTCAGAGACAAGGTCCCCTTGTTTCAGGCCTGCTTAAGTTATTCCAACAAGTGATTACTTTTTACAACCTTTTGAAAGTGGGATTTTAATTATAACCCCCTTTATATTTGGAAATTTTTTTTTTTTAGTTCCAGAGGTTGCAAATATATTATAATAATTAATAAATATCCTAAATTGATCAGTTTCCTAAGTTGACCTTGCTCTCATACTACAATAAGTACTTTCCTAACATGTACTGCATTATGTTAAATGAACTTCCATATTTCCATCTGTGCTGGGAAAATTATATATATTGACTATTTGAACTGCATATAATACAATTTAATATTAATTTAACCTTAAGGACATAATATAAGTATTCTCTACATGAAGAATTATGATACTAAATTTCTTAATCACTTCTTTATAATTTTATTGTTAACACTTGCTCGAGTATGTTGGCTAATTATTTTTAATATAATAGACTGATCTGAATCTATTGTATATCCTCGAGTGGTTAAAAAGTGTAGTTAAAAATAAAAAACCGAATAAAATATTTATATTCAAATTGAATAAGAATGCTGTTTAGCTGATAATACATGTAAATCAATTTCTCGTTTGAAAGTGATTAGTGTAGCTGGAGTTGAGAGGATTTTTCATTGATCTCTTTTAAATTTAATTTTTTCCCTGGAAATATTTGTCTATGAGAATATCGGTAAATGTATTAATTTTATATAATATTGTATGCATGTTATTTTACATTTTGATTGTGTATCATTTTGTATGATGTATAAAGTTATAGGAGGAGGCCAATTTTATGTGTGAATTAATAGAATAGTATGTTTCAAATGTTGGGGAATTTTTTTTTTGAATTTACAGAGATTTTTATAAATTCAAGGGATTTATTTATATTAGTAGATTTATAATGTAATGTTCAATAGAGAAATTGATTTCTTTAAGCTGCTGTTGTAATTTTTCCTCTTATGTTTTTGTAATTTGAATTTTCTTTGGGGTTTTTTAAAAATATATCTTTGTGTTATAAATATTTTTAATATATATGTATTTTAATTGCTCAAAATATTTTACTCTATTTTGAATTTCAATAACTTTCTTACTTATTTTTAGGGACATTTTCAAGAAATAAAGTTGAATCAAGTTCTTAAAATGTTAAAAAAAAATTAAGATAGATTTGTCTATATTTGTAGGCATTTGAAGCATTTTTTGGATGTAAAACAAGCGCAGAACATGTGATAACATAACACTTATTGTACATTTTACATATAATACATATAAGGTACAAATATTTTAACATAAATGCATAATATCTCTTTCTCGCAAACTTTTAGATGTGCTTCAGTTGTGAAATTGAGATAATTTAACAATTGTGTGAAAATCTTATAACTTGTTTCTTCTTATATGTAAATAATAATATTTTTATGATAATGCATATATATCTCCTTGTTGGTTCTTAATTTATAATTGTTTGTTTCTTTTATTTTTTTTCTCTCAAATTTGTTTACTATAAAAAGTGGGATAAATTTTTAGTTCTTTCCAATAGCATTTCATTATTTCAAAACTTCGCACAGAGCAGTAAAAAATTGAGATTCTCTCTAACATTAATAATTACTAAGTATTTTCTGAAATTTTTTAAATTTTAGAAAAAACAGAATCAAAGAACTTGTTTTTTGGAGTTGATAATTTCCTCAAAAAGCAAGCTCTGTAATTTTAAAAATTGATTATTCTATTAAAAAAAATCAATTTCTATTAATATTGTAAGAAAATTTTTCAATTATATTTTACTTTTATTTAATATATGAGAGGTTGAAATAATAATCCCATAACATGTCAATTTCATTTGGAATATAAGAAACTTTTTATCCATTATACAAATTAAATGAAGAATCCAGAAGAAACTATTTAAAATTAGCAAGATGAAAATTTTGACTGTTAAACCATTTTTCTGAAGTGGAAAATATGTCTTTGAAAGAGGTAATTAATTCAGTAGCAGAGTAATTTTAGTAGTCAAAAAGATGTGTCTCTTAATTTTCATATTTAATGCGAAAGAAACTTCCCATATGAGATCTGTTTTAGACTGTGATTATTTTTATAATTTGGAAATTTAGATATTATCACCAAAGGTGTATTGTTTCAAGAAAAAAGGTACATAAAAATTAACTTTAAAAAAACATATTTTGCCATTTATGTTATAATTAGGGATTGCAATTTCAGGCCAAAAGCTCAATACCAGTTTCGGTATTTTTTAGATCTTGATACCGGTTTTAATACTGGTAGTAGAAATTTTAGAAAAAGAAAGAAAAGTCAGGTGTTTCTTTCTTTTATTTGCCAGTTTTATTAGAGAGTGTAAGTCTCCCAAAAAATAATTTGTAACATATATTATAACCATATATAAAGAATCACAAAAAAGTAAAGAAACATCTTATGTATTTAAATCACAAAAAAGTGTAAATATCACTATTCAGTCTGTGGTACTATTACAAATTTTTAAAATGTTATCTTAAAAAACATAATACATCAATTGCACAGTCATTAAGCCTGAAACGTAATTTCATGCAAAAATTACCAGCTGTAGAAAACGCTCTTTCAGCATCTACACTAGTTGGTGGTACTATTAGCAATGCGCAATATACTTTTTCTAAGTTTTTACCTCTAAATCCCACACCTTCAAATAAAATGATTTCTCGTTGGATGCTTTTGGATATAGCTGCTTTCTGTATTATATTTTGGTTTGTTGAAATATTGCTAATTCTAATTTTTGTTTAAGGGACAATTCCTTTTTACCATTGACATTAGTGTCATCATCATGAAATTCTGAATGTAAATATAGGTTTGTGGGTAAAAATGTTTAAGAAAATTTACTATAAACTTGATTAAATTTGATTGGTTAGTCTTTTTTATGAACAAAAAGTGGAGTCAATTAAAAAAATTTCTAGTAAATACCGAAAAACCGTACTTAAACTTGTAAATATCAGTATTACAAAATTGTAGAAATGGCTCAAAATAATGGTATTCGATATCCTGGTATTACGATCCCTAGTTATAATGCTAAATGTAATTAAATTGAAAAAAAAATCGTGCTCTTATGTCTGATTGAAAAATTAAGTATGTTCATATGTGAAAGACAAAGATGGCCTAACATATCCTTCATAAAATGTTAAAATCTATAGAAAATTTAGTAGAATCTGCAGAAAAGCTGTAGTGCACATTTTTTTTTGAAGAAAGAAAAAGGAAAGTTTGTATTTATGTAACATAATGCTAAAGTTGTTCCTTGAGGATAATATTTTTGGAGATTTGTGAGCACATTCATATATGAAATGAGTTCAATGGACGATCATAATATACATTTTATTTATATTTCATATTTGTTTTTATCAACTTTGTCTTATAAACTGATCAAATGAATTTACATCAAGTATTTTACCAAAGGAAGCAAATGCTATTAAAACTTCTGTCGTTATCTTTTAAATCTTTTTTTTTTTTGTATATTTATTGTAGTGTGAATCAATGTGTTTGTATACATTTGTGTTTATACACATGTGTTTCATCACATATGTATAAAATGATTAACTGTGTATCATTATTACGTAAAATTATTTTTCCTGCATAATAAAACTGTTTACTGTTCTTCTGCAATTTTTTTTATAGTAAAATGTTTGCAAAAATACATCATAATTCTCCTAAAACTTTGAGATACCAAACTTGTGTTTTTTCTTTATAATACATTATACAAAATTTAAATAGTAGTTAATTACTTACAGGTAATTTTATTTGCATTCTTATACATTATTCAAATTTCTCACAAATAATTAGCAAAAGATGTTCTTTAAATAATGTGTGATAAAAATTATTAAATGAATAGCTTACTGTAAAAGTCTTCATAAAATTTTAAATTATAAATATCAATGCTTGTGTTGCAAGCTGCAATAACATGATTATTATGATTGGTAAATGAATGATATATTTGTATAAATTAATATTAAGGGGACATATATATGGTATGATTTAAGCAAAAATTTTCAATTTAAGGATTTTCAAAATTGTTTTGGCTGCCTCCGATGTATGTATACTATGTAAAATAGATTTTGTGCTCAAAATTTCATAAAAAGCTATCCATTTAATTTTTTAAGGAAAAAACTTAAAATTTGGGAAATGATTTTAAAATGCTACTCCTCCTACAAAAATTTACATACACGCAGGAAATTTGATTTACAAGTACGTCAAACTATGTGTAACAAAAGTTGCTATGGGTTTTGCAATAACATAATTGGCATTCATAAAATACTTCTTTTTAGGAATGCTTATTGAAAAATCCTCAAAAAATGTACAAATTCTGAGTTCAATTATTTAAAAAAAATAAGTATTGCTCTGATTCAAAAATGTATACCAGCTTTTGTTACTTGTACTTTTAGCAATAGGTAAAAAAGAATTCAAAGCATTAGGCACAATAGAAAAAAAAGCCTTAGCATTTTGAATGAAAACAAATTAGTTATTTTATCTTTCTAAGATAAGTATGTTTAAAGTTTTGATTTGCCATAGGGATGTGAATAAAAACGAATGCAAAAGCTGTCATAATTCTGTGATTTTTAAGTTTAGAGCTTTCAAATTTTGTCAGGTTATAAGTTTATAAAGAATAATTTAAGCTAAAAAAATTAAATTTGATTTTTTGACAATTTTTGTCATTTAAATCGTATTGTGTCCTTTTAATGTCTGGTTATAAATTATTCTTTTAAGAAATTATATGTTATTTTGAAATTCATTGTTGAAGATTTATAATAGCTTAATACCTGTTAACTCTTTTATTAGAAATTCATAGTAATTTAATGAAAATATTTTAAAGAAATGCTGAATGGATGTGCAAGCATAAATGTATTAAAAATTAGATCACTTAATGAATATTTCAATAATAATTTTTTTAAAGAATTATTTGTTAAATAAAATAAATTAAAACATTATTTGGCTTATGACTAATCATAAAATGGTTGAAGGCATGTTTATAATTCTGATTGTCTACATTTATAATATATTCCTAAGCAGAGGGAATTTTTCTTAGGATTATTTAGTATTTTATTTTGGGGATACTTGAAAAAAGGAATTTTTTTCTGTAATAATGCAAAAATAAATATAATTTTCTTTGCAGAATAATATCGTTTTCAGTATTTTCAAGGAAGTATCAATTAGGCAGTATTAAATTATATTTTAATATAACTTTTTTAAATGGTTGTCCTGCTTCTTCATTGTATTGTAACTGTAATAGTTCTTTTTTATGGTCTAAATATATAAAAATTGAAGGATTTTTAAAATATCTGATAAAAGAATGTAAAAGAAATTAAACATCAAAACAAACTGTCGCGTATAATATTAAAGTTTCAAATAAGTGTTTGTATATACCTTTTATTCTAATATTTTTTTCATATATTTGAAATATATAGCTTATAATTCAAGATATTCTAGAAGTTGGAAAAAATATATCTGTTGTTGTTGTGTTGTTGCTTATGCCACCTGATCGACAGTAACATCAGATCAAGGTCCACGAAATTCATCGCGGCTAAGGGCTAGAAAAAAATATATCTAACTACAATTATTAATTACTAGTCACTCATGCTCAGCTTTATTTTTAAAAGCTGATTGCCATTGTAGCAAAGCACTTTGCCATTGTATTCTTTTCTCTCTCTTTTGCTGACATGTTTACTTGTGAAAAATATATGAAATTTATTTGATTTATTTAAAAATAATATATTGAGGCTCTTTTGGTAAAAAAAAAAAATCTTTTTAATTTTGATGTCAGTGAAGTTGTGTATATGATTATAGAAAATGAAAATTAAAAAAATAATCTGTAATTCTTCATTATTGAAAGGCAATAAGGCTGAATAGAATTTTAGTTCTTGCAAGTAAAAGTAAGAAGATGAATTTATGTATCTAGCTGTTGTATGAACAATGGTTGATGTCATTTTAAACCATATCTTTTATAAAATTGTTTATTTGGGTAGTAAATAAACTGCATCTAAAATATTTGCTTTTTTAAAAAAATTTTAATATTAGATTTTATGCAAATTTTTGTTTTTTCATTTGTGTGGATGCACCACAAATAAAATACAAAATTAACTTCTTTAATATACGTGCGGATACTTTTAATATTTCAGAATTTCTATACAAGTTTTATTTAAAGCTCACAACTTATTTAACACTCTTTCCTTTTGAAGAAATAGCTTTTTATGTTCAATATTATTACAAAAGAAATAAAAAATTCATTCAATTTTTGTAAGTCCTACAAAATAACATAGGGCAAAGAGCAAGTAAACTGATAAAATTATATGAAATATTTTTTAATTTTTCAAAAACAGATATCAGAATTAATTCATGTATGAGATCACTAATGGAAACTCACTGGTCATCAATTTACAAAAAAATTTAAAACAAACCATTAAAATCTGAAAACATAAATTTCTTAAAAGAAAACAATTATGTTTTCTTTTTTTCAAATGCATTGGAATTTTGTTATTAAGCAAACTATTTATGCTAATTACACTGTAAAGCAGACTTATTAAGACCAAATAATTTTTGGGTTGGGTGAGTAGAGATATTTTTTGTGATTTATATGAGAGTATACCAAGAACTACCATACATAAAAAATAAATGCATTCCCTTTATATTGATGCATGCAATTGCATTACCTGCTCAAGACTTGATTTTTGTTGTAGTTAAATGTAATATAATGATTCAAAATTTTCATTAGTAAAATGGCTCCACTGATCGATTTATTGGCACTTGTATTGCATTATTCAGCAACAGTTTTAATTTTTGTATTTTAATTTGTCATATATCACTGTAAGATTACAGTTTTATGCTATAAAATTTTTAAACCACTCAAAATTTAACCTTTCTCAACAAAGGCGACATTGATGCGAATTTTAGGAAGGTGTATGAGATGTAACAACTTTATAGATTTGCTCTGAGGGGGAGGGAAAAAAAAACAGATCAAATATATTTTTCGCACACACCTAACAAATACCATTTTTTGTACAATGCTGTAGATTATTTTTATTTTAAGGTTAGGATTAAATTGTAATTCAATCCATTTGGAAAGAAAACCAAAAAAACCGCAGGTCATCAGAAGTGAATCTGATTTTTTGGATGGTTAAGTAAAAGTTGCATTGGAAGAGAATTGTCTAGAGTAAAAGTAGGAAACGTTTGGTCTACAATGGAAAAAGGAAGATTCGAATATGAAATAAGAGAAATTCTCAATCATTTTGAAACAGATATTCGAAATATTTTGAATTAAAAAGAATTGCTGGAAAGATATGACCAAGCAACAAAAAAAAAAATACTGGTTGAATGCAAAATAACACTTCAGATAAATCAGCAAGTATCTTATATAACGGTGTGACGAAGTTTGAAAATTACGACTACTGAAACATAAAGAATCATGTCTGAAAGTGGTCAAAAATGTATGTAACAATTCAAGAAAAGAAATGTTCAGGCAAAAAATTTAGCTTAGAAGGTTTAGAGAGAGTCTTGTCCTTTACGAAACCGTGATATCCGAATGGTCATTGTTGCGAACTCCCGGCTGGCGTTATTTCTGACGGTCTTAGTGTCATTGGAGGCCCTTACAGTAGAGAAGCTGATGCGCGTTGTTTCAAAATATTCATGTTATGATGTGGAAAATGGGATGAAAATTTCGGGGCTTTTGGAATTTTTAATTACGGAAGATGTTTTATTTTTGTCTACCAAGTACTGTACTTTGTCTTCCTACTTCGAAGAGAATTGCACAAATAAGTAAACATTGTTTTTTTTTTATTACTTTTTTCATCTATATATATAAAGGAGAAAAGCGACTCACTCACTGACTGACTGACTAATCACGAAATCTCTGGAACTATTCAACCTACAGACTTGAAATTTGGTAGACATGTTCCTTTGATAGAGTAGACATCAGCTAAGAAAGGATTTTCCGAAATTCGAAACGCAAGGGCGTTACGGGGGGTTAAGGCTTTAATAATAATTGTTTCCATGTTTAAACTACTTGATGTACAATCTTGAAATTGGGTAAGCGGATTCCTTTCAGAGAGTAGAGATCCGCTACAAAATGAGTTTGCTGAAAATCGACCCCCAAGTGGCGTTGCAGGGGCTTAGGGGAGTTATAGATAAAATTATTTCCATTTTTAAACTATTTGACGCACTGTCTTTAAATTTGATATATATAAATAGATTCCTTTCGTAGAATAATGATCAGTTACAAAACAGGTTTGTGAAAACAGACTTCTAAGTGGCGTTGTGGGGATTAAGGGGCGTAATAGATAAATATATCCGTTTTTAAACTACTTCACCTACCTGCTTGAAAATTGGTAGGTAAGTTTCTTTCCTGGAGTAAATATCCGCTACAAAATGGGTTTTGGGAAAATTGACCCACAAGGGGTGTTGCGGGGGCGGAGGGTGTAAGGGGCGTTATAAATTCCGATTTTTAAGTTACTAGACGTACAGTCTTGAAACTTAGTAAGCGGATTCCTATTCATAGGGTAGAGATACGCTACAAAATGGGTTTCGTGGAAATTGCCCCCCAAGTGGCGTTGCGGGACTTAAGGGCGTTATAGATAATTATTTCCATTTTTAAACTATTAGACGCAGTCTTTATATTTGATAAATAGATTTCTTTCATAGAGTAGAGATCAGCTATAAGAAAGTTTTGTGAAAACAGTCCTCTAAGTGGCGTTGCGAGGTATAAGTGGCGTAATAGATAAATATTTTCGTTTTTAAACACTTGACCTACCTGCTTGAAAATTGGTAGGAATGTTTCTTTATGGAGTAAATATCCGCTACAAAACAGGTTTGGGGAAATTGACCCCCAAGGGGTGTTGCGGGGTGGGGGTTTAAGGGGCGTTATAAATTCCGATTTTTAAGTTATTAGACGTACAATCTTGAAACTTAGTAAGCAGATTCCTCTCATAGGGTAGAGATACGCTACAAAATGGGTTTCGTGAAATTGCCCCCAAGTGGCGTTGCGGGACTTAAGGGGCGTTACAGATTATTATTTCCATTTTTAATCTATTAGACGCACAGTCTTTATATTTGATAGATAAATTTATTTAATAGAGTCAGCTATAAGAAGGTTTTGTGAAAACAGACTTCTAAGTGGCGTTGCGAGGTAATAAGTGGCGTAATAAATAAATATTTTCGTTTTTAAACTACTTGACCTACCTGCTTGAAAATTGGTAGGAATGTTTCTTTCATGGAGTAAATATCCGCTACAAAACGGGTTTGGAGAAAATTGACCCCCAAGGGGTGTTGCAGGGGTTAAGGGCAGATATAAATAATTATTTCTATTTTTACACCATTAGACTCACAGTCTTGAAATTTGATAAGCAGATTCCTCTCATAGGATAGAAATACACTACAAAATATGTTTTGTGAAAATCGACCCCTAGGTGGCGTTGCGGGGGTTCAAGTGGCGTTATTGATAATTTTTTTGCATTTTTAATTAATTGGACGCACAGTCTTCAAATTTTGCTAAGCAGATTCCTTTCATAGAGGCAAATTCCCTACAAAATGGGTTTGTGAAACAGACCCAGAAGTGGCGTTACGGGGCTCAAGTGGCGTTATAGACAATTATCCCATTTTTTAAACTGTTAGACGTACAGTCTTGAAATTTGATAAGCAGATTCCTTTCCTAAAGTAGAGAACCGCTACAAAATGGGTTTTGCGAATATCAACTACCAAGTTTAATTTCGGGAGTTTAAGAGGTGTAATCGATAAATATTTCCATTTTTAAACTATTTGATCATCCTGCTTGAAAATTGGTAGGCATGTTCCTTTCATGGAATAGAGTTCCTCTAACAAAGAGTAAACGAAAATTGACCCCTAAGGATGTTTGCGAGGGGTCAAGAGGAGTTACAGAAAAAAATTCCTGTTTTTAATTGTTAGACCCATATACTTGAAATTTGTTAAGCATGTTTCTTTTGTTGAATAGAGATCCACTAAGAATATTTTAAGCAAATCAAGTTCTGGGGGGTGCAGGGGGTTACTGGGACGTATTGACAAAAAAAATTACTTTTTTCGAGCTACAAGGACTATAATAATGAAATTTGGTTTGCATTTTTCTTTTGTTGAATTGAAATCCTAAGAGCGGTATTTTGGAAAACGGCTCTCAACGGGATTACGGGATATTGATAGTAAAACTTCTTTTTTCTGTTAGATTTAGACTTGAAATTTGGCTTGCATGTTCAATTTACGGAGTAGAGATCCACCGAAAATTGGTTTTGCGGGAATCCACTTGGTTTTTGGTTACGAAAGAGCAAATATCATTCTATACTTCAATTTTAGAGATTTTTAGAAAATACAAATTAGATGAGTTCTGCCCTTTTTTTTGCAACAGTTAAAGGTATAAGTATATTTTCAATACAATCGAATTCTTAATGCTAGGACTTAGATATCAATAATTTATACATATATATAAGCAGTAAAAATTTATAAAACATCATGAAATACCCAGCGAAGCGGGCGGGTAACAGCTAGTATAT
>BMAO01033561.1:0-17619 GCA_019973975.1 Trichonephila clavata
CCGTTATTTAATATAAAAGAAGTGATGGTATGGCTTTGTGAAATATCCAAATGCAACCAAATGGTGCAAGAGAACTAATGTTACCATTTCCATCTTCATATTAACTGAATATCGATTTAGAGTTATGCTGCTAAAAAGAAGATATAGGCTGATTATATAACAAAACGTGACTTGAGACTAAAGTTAACTCTTTACAACAAAAGTTTTAAAGTTCACTCTTTAAAACAAGGATCTCACTAAATTCTTTATTTCAGTTTTCCTCATTTTAAGTTTTGAAAAGTTGCTAGCGGTAATAGTAATAATTTTCTAGTGATTTCCTAAACCTTAAACATATTAAATTACATTATTACAATTAAATTTCTTTTATATATAGGGCGACATAAGAATTTTTAGAAGGTCTAGGGGGGGGGTAGAGTAAAAAAATGGTTGAGAAGCACTGGTTTAAGATATTCGTTAGTGTCTATTCAGATCAGTTCCTATTGAAAAATTAATTTTTCTTTTCATTGTGACCATATGAATTGATTGTCCACTGGTATTACGAAATATAGTAAAAGCATTCTCAAGCATAGTTTTAAAATCTGAATAAAGGACATTTAAATGCTGAAAGTAGATTAAAACCGCCTGACAGATTGTCCGTGACAAATTGAGAAAATTCACGATCTCCTATGTTATGCTGCTTTTGCTTAATTCTGGGGGAAAACGCTGAAGTAGTCTTTGTTTTAATACAATTTATGCTGGCAAATTATTAAATTATTATATATTAATATTATATATATATATATATATATAAATTTAGTAAATAAATCCGTTAAATAGATAAAATCTGGTTTCTACTGGAATAAATTTTCTTTTCAAATTAAAATCACGGACTGGTTTAATAAGAGTCACTAGCATAGACCCCACCCCTATTTACATTTCAAGGACGGCCAAATTATTTTTTAGCTTACGTAGATCCCCTGCAAATCGTCATAGACCTCTAGGGGATATAAACCACTTTGGGAATCATTGATCTAACCCAATGTTTCTCAAACTTTTGACGTACCATTTCTATAATTTTGATACCCTTCGTCAAAAAAGCAACAAAAAAAAAGGATATGTTTGATAACAATAAAAAAAATACACTTATCTTTCTTTTTTTGCGACATACACAAAATAATAAGAAAAGAGAAATACGATTATTCATAACAAAATATAAATAAAAGTTAGAAAAATAACATTTATTTGGTTTAATGAGAAGGATGAAATTATATTTGTGCTGGATAACAGTTTCTCTTAATTTGGTTCTCTGGTTGTTAATTTCAATTTGAGATGCTGTTCCACGTTCAATAGACTGTTCCTTTTTATCTACTTAATGTCTACAAATGCTGAAAAAGCAACTTCACATAAATATGCAGTTGGAAAAGGCAAGATGTATTTCAGAACTTTTCTGTTAAAACCGAATACACGTGTTGCATTTGTAACCAGAAAGATGTGTGTGTTAAAGTACATTCCTTATATTTATTTTTCAAGAATCCGTCTGAAGCCAATTTCACAACAACTGTTTTTTTCCACCTGCGACAAATCTTCTAAACGGATATCATATCCATTCAAAAAAAATTTTTAAATCAGGGAAATAGTTTTTCAAGCCCTTTTGCAAACTCTCCAAATTCTGTGCAATGCATTTCAGAGAATAAGCCTCAAATTTAGTAGTCGAACTTGTTAAAAACTCATGAAGAGAGAGAAGCGAGTCTACTTCTAAATTACCAATTCTCTTTTGCAATAAATTTAGTTTTACGATGGCAGCGTTCACTTTATCTTGAACGTGAAACAATGAAATTTCTTTGCCTTGTAACGATAAGTTGAGGCAATATAAAACAGAGAATATATTTACTATATATGCTAGTTTACAAAGACATTTCCTGCCATGTGAATAATTTCTCAACTCAAATCTATGATTACGAAAACATTGAAGTTCATGTCTAAGTTCAAACAATCGATTTAAAATTTTTCTTCGAGATAACCAACGAACATCAGTCCGAACGAGAAGCTGAAATATGACTATATATATATATATATATATATATTTCCCGTTTCTTCACATATTTGTGAAAAAAGTCGTGCATTCAAAAGATGGTTTTTAAAGTAGTTAACGATTTTCTCACTTTCATTCAGAACTTTCTGTAGATCAGCGGACATTGTTGCCAAAGCCTCACTGTGTGTGTAACAAACACATGGCGCACATACATAGTGCGTCAAATAAGTTTTAAGATTGGGTCTGTAAAAAGAAATTGAAACAAGAAATTAAATTCAGTTTTGTTTTTTTTAAATAGGACCCGGGTTTCAATGCACATGTTACAACGATTTACTAATGAATCGAAAGCCTGTTGTAAATCACTTTGTGGAATGTCCTGAAAAGCATCCATCGAAGTTGCTTGTATGGTCGAAATAACCTCAAAAGAACACCCTTGTAACTTTATTTTAAGTTCTGGGAATAAGGAGTAATCACATAGGGTGCCAAATCATAGGAATACAGTGGATGGTTCAACATAGACATTATTTTTTGCCAAAAATCGATGAAAAACAAGGGAGATGTGACAGGATGCATTGTCATGCAACAAACACCAACTGCTTTCAGTCAAATATTCTGGATGAATGCGACGAACTTTGGCCATCAAAAGCTTTAAAACAGCTAATTAGTACTAGCTTGTAACTGTTTGTCCAGTTGTAACAAATTCTTTGTGGGTATTGAATAGTTAAAGCTACAAAAGGTAGCACTGTTGCAGTGAGCAACTTCCATTTAGAAGTATTCTTGTGGCAACAGTCAGTGTATGTATCTTTCTTAAAATGCAAATACGTTTTCTAGTGAAGTATTTATTCTCTTGTGAAACAGTCTTGTGTCAATGTATGCTTAACTTGTGATATGGGAATGTGAACTTTGCTATTATTAGTGAGAACTTTTCCATTTATTGTGAAATATTCATCATTGAAATGTGTTCTACAATATCAAATTGTACTTGGACTTTTCATTGAATCGATTTTCTTTCATCAAACTGGAATTCGAAACGGAAACCTTTAGTCTAAGAAATACAATTTTTCACAGTCTGCTAGCTTAATGATAGTGCCTCTATTCAGTGGGTTATTCAGTGGGTAATACCTCTATTCAGTGGTAACCTTTACTATCGAAGAATATAATGAGCATTGTTTTGATTTTGGGTGGAATTTTTCTTGATTTTTTGGCTTGTGGTTAATGTTGTGACTTCCAATCCGCAATTTGTCGCTTTGTTTCAGAATCATATTGGAAACACCAGGATTCATCACCTATTACAATGGAACTCAAGAAGTTTAGATTGTTTTCAGCGGCTGAAATGATTTCTCTGCAATGTGCATTTCTCTCATTCCTTCTGTTCAGGAGTTAAAGTGTTTGGAACATATTTAGTACACACTTTCGTTTTGCCCAAATCAATGGTTCGAATCGTTTTTTTTTTTTGGTACTTAAAGAGTCTCTTTAATTCATCTCAGTGACACACAGCGATCGTTTGGGACGAAATTTCATACTTTCTCAATAATTTCAGGTGACCTAGGAAAATTGGTCTTCCACTACGTTTATCATATTCTACGGTATATCTTCCATCCAAAAAACGTTTGTACCACACAAAAGCATTTGATCTACTTAAACAGCAGTCATCGTAAACTTGTTTCATGAGAAGGTATGTTTCCGAAGCACTTTTACCAAGTGGTACGTTAATTTTAATCACAGCTCTTTTCTCCATCTTAAAAAAAAAATCAACATGAAAAAAATTCACTTCTGCAATGAATACTCACCTTCTCCCAGTTATTTAACTAAATGCACACTTGTTGACAGTGAGTCAGAAGACTATGGACACTACAACACATGTGCATTTACACTCATGGTGCCATTAGACCAGCTCTCTGGAACGAGTCTTAAAATTTATTTGATGCACTGTGGGAGACATTTGGGCAACATTTTGAGTTCTTACAACGAGTCCTTTTAATTCCGATAATATTTTTTGTTCCATCTGTGCTTATTCCCCAACAAAGCAACTCCAATCAATTTTGTACTCTTGCATAAATTTATTGACAACATTAAAGATATCTTATGTTGTGTGACCTAATAAAGGCTGGCAAAATAAAAAGTCCTCTTGAATTTCTTGATCCCTACCCCGTATTTAACAAACGCCATAAGATTTGCAAAATCAGTGGATTCATCGATTTGCTATGCATAATAACGATTTTGAGAAAATATCAGATAATAACATCAGAGACATATCAATGATTATTGTATTATTTGACTGTATTATTTGAGAGAGAAACGCGATCAAAAGTTTGTTTCGCGTTCCAATCAGTACTTCTACCATTATTTTGGCTGCAGGCTTGATTAAAACTTCGCCAATGGTTTCCGCTGCACTACATTTTGCAATTATTAGCAGGTTGGGTGGCGTGGTTGATTTGTCGCAGACCTTTTACACCTAAGGTTGCGGGTTCGACCCCAGCCAAGTCGGTGGATTTTCGTGATGCAGAAAATCGACAATGGCCATGTCGTATGTATTTATTTATGCAAAAGATCCCTAGAGTGTCTGGCTTGGGTGCTCTCGGCAAAATTCAATTCTAGTACAGGTTCGCATTGTCAGAGATTAGGAGACTCCACCTGAGGAAATTGGGCGTCAAAATTACCTACGGCGATTGGTATCCGCCTGTATGGTGCTGTACTAAAAAGAGATACCAGAGAAAAAAGTACTAGGTCTGCAATAGTAAAACACCAATCCGCAGCCCATTAGAAAACACAAAAAAACATTGCGCAATTAAAAGCGACACGCAATGTTTTTTTTTTCTTTTTTTTTTTTTTATGGCGCAAGGGACACGCGATATGTAGTTTCTAGTATTTTTTTTTTTTCATCTCATGTCAAACCTCACATTGCTTTTCGAGACTTATTTAAATAATAAAGTTCATTTTAAAAAAATAAAATCTATAGGTTTATCTTTGTACTGATTATGGTTTGTCTCGAAATGGCGCTTTAAGTTGGATGGGGCTTCATGTTTCCATTTGTTAGATTTTCAAAACAAATGACATAAAGTGGAATAAGCTCATTTTCATCTCCAGTCCATGGGAATCCAAATTTAAGACATTCTTTGTTGTACTTGAGAATTTTCTTTGCTTTTTTCTTAATTCTTTCTGAATTGAAGTTGACTTGCCGTTAATTTCATTATTTTCAGTCAGTTGATTGATACTATAATGATTACTTTCTGTCGATGTAGTTCAGTTCCAGATTTCAACCAGCGATCCATAGGTTGAAAGGGACAAAAAGGGAATGTTAGGGGCAAAAATTATATTTTATAAAAATTAAAATCATTGGGACTTACTAAAATCTCAAAATAAACATTTTCTATAAGAAAATTCGCACAAAAGCCTAAAATATACAGGTGCCTGGAGAAACCACTATTAATGAAGTAAATTTTGTCTCTGTAACGAAATATGGTATTTTTCCGCCGTGTCACATCGGACCATCTCACGACTCACAACTCTTGATTTGATTCAAGAGAATGTAGAATTAGGCGCAGCTAAGCATGATGCAGTGCATATCCCCACCAAACTCACATGCAACGCGTACCCCACTTCGGGAAACACTGATCTAACCATAGCTAAAATTTCTAAATCATCCCTTGAATATCGTGTATCATTAAAATAAAATTTCGATTTTTTCTCTTTTTGTCATTCCTGTGCTAAAAAGACTAAACATTCCAAACTCTTGATAGACGTGAAGTTGCTGTTGGCTGACATTTTACTGGAAGATATTAAATTTGTATAACAAAGACAGCCACTTCGATAAAAAGGGTCTTTTTCCTACGAGTCTTGTATGTGTCTTATTCATGGTACAACTAACACTCTCTTTTATCGGAAATTTCTTAAATCTACAATCAAAAATAATTTACACAGGGAAAGATGAATTAAATGTTATGATAGTATTCAATTACAAATATAATATTGTACAAATATTGTAATATTACAAATATTGTATATAATGTGGATTTTCTCTATCATGAAATTTGTATGATGGTATTCATTTTTGTAGTTATGGTTTAGAGACCTTTATTTTACAGTTTTTATTTCAATATAAATAAATCTCCAGATCTGTTGTTATCACAATTTTCAAACAGGAATTTTGGATATTTGGGAGAAAAAATGCATATTTGGGATACTCCCTAAAAATTATACGCAAGAAATTAATTTTGAGTTATGGCAGCTTGCATATTTCCTAAAAGTTATGTATGTAATCCTAGGGCTATATATATTATAACTTAATCTCTAAAATATTTTCAATTATTTCTTCATGATGGATTCTTCGTGGCCACACAATGCTTCACCCCCTCCCCCACCCCGATTCATTTCAAAACTGCAGAATTTAATAATCAATGCCCTTTTGAAAACATCATTCGAATTTCAAAGAAATTAGTTAGAAAGTAAACTGTATATATCCAGGATATAGCTTTATATATATATAAATTTCACATTTTGAAGCAAAAGCATTTTACATTATAAGAACACTTGATAGCAGCTCCAGAATGAAGCATATTAGTTTTAATTAAAAATAATTCTTTACTTTAGCTTAAATTAATTCTATTTCAAAAAAGGACTCCTTTGGTTAAAATTTTTTGTGCAAGATTATCAGCTTCAAGAAGGGAATTTCCTTTAAATTTTAAGAAACATGTTTACCTTCTCCCTAAAATAGTTTAAATGAATAAGGGTTTTTATACTATTAAATGACCAAGGGAAAAGTGAAACATGAGAATTCATAAAAAAAAAAAGTTATAATTAATGACAAATAAAAAACAAATGCCTTTTATTCCCCCCCCCCAAATAAAATCTTTCTCAAAGATTTACTTTAATGCTTTGTAATCATAAAGGTTTACAAAATAATCTGCAGACTTTTACATGAAAAAAAATCAGTTAGCAAGTTATCTGATGAAAATATGTGAAATTTCGTTTAAGTACTTCTGAATAAATTCTTTTAAGACTTATAAAAGGAGCCCCAATGAAAATAAAAATTATTTAATCTATGTTTAATATGAATGCCACAAAAAGTAATAGTGAGTGAGTGAATATAAACGTCACACTGTTCAGCTACTTGAGGACTTTTGATGAGAGACCTCATAATTTTGAACCATGGTCAAGTGACAAGGACAGCACCTGAGCTGCCCCCTTCCCTCTCTTAACTTCCATACCACACCAATGGGAGGACGTTTGTGACAAAAAGTAATAAATGAATATATGCATATATATAATTTTTTTCCAATCACTAAAAAGATAATGAAATAATGAATTATTCAAAATTATTACTTTAAACAATTTTGATGTCATAAAGAAATTTAGAAGCCATATGAATGATTCTAAAAAGCTTGTGTACAACTGGTATAACATGATTGTATTTATATTCAAAAGAAAAAAATTACTGATAGATATGTTGTTGTTACTAATGCCACCTGTCTGACGTAGTCAGATCGAGGCCCACGATATTCATCATGGCATCGGGCTAGATAGTACGCCTGTCGTTAGCCGTAGCTTTGAGCACCATGCAGGTGACAGTACGATTTGGCTCGGTTCCACCCCAATTTTGAGGGAGAACACCCTGGGAGTGGTCAGGGGCCTCCCACCTCTCTTCCCCTTCCATCAACCTCACGAAAGGACTTGCGGCTTGACGGCTATTTAGAGTACTCCCATGCCGCGAAGGCACTATACATTTACAAACATCCATGTCTTCTCCGGGATTCGAACCCAGGCCCTGCGGCACCGCAGTCAGCATCGCTAACCACTATACCGGATGGGCGACTCTGATAGATATACAACTAAGAATTGATCTCTTCAACTATTATTTCAAGTTAAATTAGTTTTTCTTAAGTCACATGAAGAGATAGATAGTATAACTTTTGTGTAATTTTAGTTGAAAACTGAAGGGAAGAAGGAAGAAGTAGCTAATAGTAACACATGGCTTTCAGAACAAAATTATCTGTTTACAACATGTAATGTTTTAATGAAAAGTAGATTTCTTACCTTTTTTTTTTTAATAAACTAAGCAAACAAAAATAAAGAGAACAGTCTACACAGATATCAGACTTAAAACATGTTAGATTATCAAAAAATATAAAAATAATACAATATAAAAGGGAGTATTACAAAGCTTGACTTAGTTTTAAAACTTGATGCTAGTAAATCACTGTAAAGATTATTAAGTTTATAACAAGGAAGGAATCCTGTTTCAGGATACAAAACTTTTTCTGGTGTTTGACTCATGATTTGATTTCTTATTACAGTTAAATACTGGCAATGAACTTTGTTAATTTAAACCTCAATCATATAATAAAGACAACAAAAATAAAAGCAGATGCCCCACCAACAAGGGGCCATAAAAAATTCAACGTTCATCAGTCCCTTTACATGGCAGTCTTCATTGGTACTAAGACTCAAACCTGTGAATCAACAATGATAGTCACAAGCTTACAACTATGACCATTTGGCTGCCAGGACCACAGTGTTTGTGTTAAGTATTTTATATTATTTTGAATGTAATGTTTAAAAATATAGGTAAGGCTAAGAAATAAAGGCTTTTATGTACAAAAAATTTTTGTGAAAAACATAAATTGACAATTACATTGTTTAAGGCAACATTACTTGACAAAAGATTTAATTCAGAATTGAAATGTTACAAAATACAGAAACAATAATTATGTAAACAAAATTAAATGTGCCATGTAAAAATCAAGTTTAAATACATATAAAGAGTAAAACAATATGCATATGCAAGCTGAATATCAATATTTTTCTTTAAAAAAATAAAATGCATAATTAATGATTTCAAATTTGGAGAACATTGAAGTTGCATAATAAATCTAAAATTAAAATATTAACTGGTATACTATTTATATAGGCATATAGTTAAATGTGTTTTTTCTTAATTCCAATTATATTAACTACATTTTTTAAACTTTTGTTTGCATAACAAAACAAAAGAAAAGAAAAGAAAACTGAGTTTTTTAAATGTATTTAGTAAATGCATCTTTATATATATGTAACAGACAGATTAACTATGAAAATACAGATAAATTTAACTAATTTTGTAATAAATATTCTCCTGATCAAAATGCTGACAACAATTAAAAAATTATAACAAGATCATTTTTAGAAGTATTAATTTTTTCGTATAATAAAATTTTCTCTCAAATGATTTCATTCAAATGGGTTAGCTTTCAAATTTTAAAATTTATATTTTTATAATTTTTGAGAAAATTAAATGTTAATATTTTTATGCTATATATAATTAAAACATTTTTTTCCAGAATTAAATATATTTAAGAAGTATATAGAAAATTTGATTTTGCATAGTGTATATAAGTGTATTATATATAACACAAATATTGTATGAAAAGTAAATACAAAAAGAAAATTATTACAAAATAAAAACAATGACAGATTACATTTTTATTACAAGATATACAATGTAAATGTACAGTAGATATTAAAAGAAGATGCATCTTCTTAAGAAATATTTAGTATGAATGAATGTTCACAGCTTTAATTCATATTTCATATAATTTTAACAATGCTTCCACTTCTGAAGGTGAATACCCTGACACTTTCACATAGCTGAGAAGTTTTTCTAAATCTATAAAAAAAATACTTACAATTAATACATTACAAATTATTTTCACTAATATTACAAATCTAGTAGCTATATGTTTCAAAAAGGTAAATGCTATAAGTAAATATAATAGAATATAACAATAAAGACCAGAGATAAAATCAGAGTAGAGGTAGTTTTCTGTCTTTATACAACATTTGAAATAATAATAAAAATGGTCTTGGTACTGATATTTCTTTAATTCTCTCTATAGAGATGGGAGACTTAGTCATGATAATATAAGTATTGATTTGGAATATATAGTATTGTATACATCATAATATTATTTTCAAATTATGTATGATAAAAATTACATGGCTTCAAATAATCTTTAAATTTAAACAAAAAAGTGATGTATAAAACAGTCACAGTTCCATAGAAAAATCATCTCTTACATATTTAATTTAATATAACTTCTTATGTAGTTAATTTGTAAGGCTGTGCAAAATATGTAAAAAAATATAGTTATGTACATTTTTCTCTACAAATTAGTATTCTTTTATCAGACATTTTTATGAGATTATCGAATATATATTTGAGTAATTTAGATATTCAGCCAAAAAGGGCATCATACACTTGATTTTAATGACAGATTACATAAAACAAGTAAGTGGATAGAATAAAACTAAAATGTTTTATGATCAATTTTGAATTAAAATTAGGTTAAGTAAACATCATATATTTCAGAAACTTGATACAATCACTATTGAGTAACACAATAGAACATGTCAATAACGCTGATTCTGTGGAATTATATACATAAAATATAACTTTTTCACAGTATACAATTTTAGGTGAGTTACATATTTTTCACACACTAGGCTAGAGAATTATCTTTCACACGTTAAACTTTTAAAAATAGAGTTAAGCAACCCACTTAGCAAGCAACACATTCTTTAATGAGTAAACTGTATATTTTATTATAGTGTGATTTATCAAAGTAATGTGAAGCATTCAGAAATGATCTTGTAATAAAATACAAACATTTGATATCTTCGATTTTCTGACTTTCTTAGTAATCATGAAAGACAAAAGCTTAAAAAATTTTTTCAAAAAATGACTGTCTTTAAAGTTTAAGGCGAAAAAAATAATACTTTTTCATTATTAAGTTAAAAAAATAAATCAAAGTACAAAACAAGCCTTTTTAATAAATTGGCTTAAATAAAACTGTTCTGCAGTAAGGAATCAAAAATTGAACTGTTTTTATAAAAATTATACATATATTAGGAATACAGAAAATTCTTGTTCAATAGCCAGTTTCAATGAATAATAATATTCATTTTAATATATTTAATTTATTGGCACTTAATGATGATGTTCCCATCATGTCCATGATGGGAACAAACCAGACAGTACCATAGGTCCAAATGACTGCTTTGGTAATCTATTCAATACAATCCACATAGAGGTTTGTTGACAAAAACAGGATTCCTATTTCTTGTAGAGCAGCAGGAATATTGGACAGTCAAAAATATGGGTAGGTGTTAGCTCTGTATCTGAACAGTTATCCCAATTCCTATAATTTCTTCTCATCCCTATCAATCTTCATTCCTCTGTAATGACCTGTTCTTAGCCAAACAATGGTCTTTGTAATAAGGCAGTTTCTACTTATATTACAGAATTGATGCTTTACAGGAATTGACTTCTACCTCAAATTGAAATTTGCAACAGCATTTGTGTCAAATAAAGTAACATTGACAAAGTTGACATTGTTCAGGTTTCTAGCATTTTGCGAGTTATTTGCATTTCCATTGCCTGTAATGTAAACATATGCAGACATCCATTGGAAAAAGCACACTTTATTTAACTCATGTAATCTAAACAAGTGAGAGAAAATCTCTTTAGTAATCTATGAACCTCCATTTAAAGCAGGCTCCATCCTGGAAGGCTGCTTTGAAGTCCCAAAAAATGATGAGACCTTTAACCTGTTTTAGAATTGGGAAAGTCTCACATAAATCAAGAGCCCCAATTATCAACTGAAATTTACAAGTGAAGCAAGAGGCAATGGCACCAGCCAAGTTATGCAACCACCATTGGTAGGTTATATCACTTAGAGTTATCATAAATACCCCTGAACCTCCATTCCAAAATGTCTCATCAGAACAGTAGTTTGAACAGGTCTACATAAAATCATCTTTTGGATACTTATCGTGACCTTTTGCCTTGATGACACTAGTCAGGTTATTCTTAGTACATGGCTCTAATAGACTTGCTGCAATTGTGGCATTCTTCAGAAGCCCAGCAGAAAAAAGAGATTCCTAATAAATAGAATATTTGTTGTGTTCAAGGTCAAGGAATATTCTAATTTCACTATCAAATTGCACAGGAGATTTCTTTAATCTTGTGTTACTATCATAATTTTCAAAAGTTCTCCTAGCAATAAGTTGAAGTATACGACTTCTAGTGAATTTGATCAAGTTAAATTTTCTTCTTTTCTCAAGGGTATCAAGCTCACACTCTTTTACAACCTTTAAGTTGTTAGCAGAGGACACAGCCCCAAAAATGACCTTTGCAGTTCTTGCTTAAACACAATCAAGTTTCTCTAGTATAGTCTTAGAAGCATGTGCTCTGATGGAAGATGCATATTCCATAAACGTCTTATAAGTGAAGTATATGTTGTCTGTAAAATCTTGGAACTGGCTCCCTAGTCTGTACCTCAAAGGTTTATAATAATCTTTAATTTTTTTTCAATTTCAATTTTTTTTTTTATTTCAAAGCCCTGTCTGTACAGGTCTTAACATGCTTGGTAAATCTTAATTCAGTATCTAGGATGATTCCAAGATATTTTGGTCAAGTTGTCCTCTCCCCCCCCAAAATGATTAATTAACCAAGAAACTGAAATGCAAGAAATTATATTTCTAACTCTTACCTTTTTTTTCATGGTCAGCCATAAACATCAACATTGTGTTAAATCTCCCAACAGATGAAAGATATTTCATATAGGGAAAAATATCATCACCATTTCTGGAAAAAGAGTAATAAACATAACTAATTTAAATAGATCACATTTCTTTCCCAGTTAAAATGAAATTTTACAAAGAGAAACTATTCACTTGAATGGAAAACTATACAAAATATTGAATTCAGGATCTCATATTTAAAAGTATTATATAAAGACAAACTGCACAACTTGTTTTGAATAATGTGTCATTCCTTTGCAGAGAGAAGTGACATCATTTGATGCAAGCCCAACATTCCCACCCAAATATTGGAGAAATTTCAGGGCTAGTTGTATGCCATTTTTTTTCCCCTTGGATGATATTTTTCATCCATATGTCAAAAATTGTTATGATGTCCAATCACTATAGAACAAACATCTCAACATTACTGGGGTTTGTCACATTGAATAGAGAAGAGGGTTATGAGATGGCCATTGAACTAAATAATTACTTTGTGAAGACATGGGTTCAAACTTTCCTTGGTAAAAATTTAAAGCAAGAACTTCTAAATGTCAGACACTGATAAACTATGGTAGCTTTTAACCAAACATAAGGAAATATCATACAAATAGTCTAAAAAAAGTCATGGAATGTAAATACACACACACAGAATTGAAACCATAATTTTTGAAATCAATAACTGAGTAAGTTATGAAATTTAGACTTGTTGAAAAAATAAATATTTAGTTCTTTAAACCATATAATTTAAAAAACATCATGCCAGAGATCCTATTTTAAAAAATATCAAAACACAAACACAGTATTCATAAAAACAAATCGCATATATAGTAAACAACAAAACAGAAATTTGTGTTGCTAAATTGTTACAATAAATATATCAAGATTAAAAAATTTGAAAAATCAGGAGTCAATGGCAACTAAATATGTTTAAAAGTCAATTAAAAGCATTTTATGTGGAGTAAAAAGTTTAAAGGAAATATTTAAATTGTTTTGGTTCTAATACATAAAATGCCACTAGGCACATGAAAAAAAAAGTTTAAAGTGATCACTTTGCAAAATTGTGAAGTTATTAAATGTTTAATTCCAATTTATGAAGCTTCACCTTTTCTCCCAAATGATGGTATCATCACTGACTGTTTACCCCTAGATGTATAATTATCCTATCTGTTTTTTTTTAATGCAAATGCCTATATCATCCTCACAAAATTTTTTCTATCACTTGTTCTCTCCATATAGTCAATGGGCCATACCCTGGTGACAGTAAATGAACTAAATAATTTGTGATTGCAAAAAGTCTTAGTTTTGTGGAAATATGAAACTTTACGGTAAGAGCTTCCAAATTGTACAAATTGATAACAAACTATGATAATCTTTAACCAAAAAGAATGTACGTAAGAAATTATATAATCAAACTTTAAAAAAAAAATTTTTAGTTGAAAAACATAAAATTTTTAAATCTACCATTTTAAAACAAATGTTTCAATATTACATTCAAACACAGATGATGCAGCAAGACATATGGAAGGAAAATTTTGTGTGATAACTTTTAAAATTCATACAGGAGTCAAGGAAAAATCATATATAAGGAAACTTATTAAATACTTAAGTCTTCAAGTAATCTTTGGGAAAAAATTTTAAAAATGTTTTGAAAATCTGGTCTGAGATTCGAGGAAAATACTTGATCAAAAAAAGCACAGCTCATACTTTCCTAGAACCTAAACTCAGTCAATCATTAGATACTGGATCATGGAAATATTACATCCTTAAAAAATGTCAAAATCAACTTATTTTTTTAAAAATCAATATATATATATATAGATACATTTAAATCATTTTATCTTAGTGTCCTTAAGATAGTGGTAGTATGTTTTCAATTCTTAATTTATTATTTCTATTCTTTTCATACTTTTGCTAAGTGCTACTTTTCAGCCATTGCTATGCTTTGAATTTGTATTTGGGTCCAGAATCTGGCAATAACTTGTTTATTGTACTCAGATTTAGCACGGGCTCTGCATTTTTGAATGCAATTTTTAGGTAAGTTACCTTTTTCTCATAATGGATTTAGATTTTCTATCCATTATTTTCAATAGGTTTTAGCTCAGTATTATTAACAGAAAGGGGGGAAGGTTGGCTGGCCACAAAACATGTTCAACCCCACTTTTATATAAATTATTTTATATTTAAGCTGTCCAAAGTCAGCAATGTTTATAATACTGTAGCATCCATGCTTTTATATTTTTTTTTTATATTTATCTCTATTATTTTAATTTTTCTTATTTCCATTTAAAAGCTATTGTCTGGTTTACTTACAATTTCAATTCTTTTCAATTTGATCATGTTTATTCATCTCTCTCTTGTAGAGAAATTTTATTATATATATATATATATATCAGACCTAGGAAAATAAATGATCTCTTCTATTCTGAAATTATATTTGATCTGACTTTAGTATAGAGGAAAGAATTAAGTAGTTTAAAAAACTACCGAAATAACAACACCCCTCCCACACACACACCACCACCATCCTTTGGAGTTCCAGCTAGATAGATGGCATAACAGGGTAAAGGCCTATAACTCATTTTGGCATTTTTAATTAATATATTTTCAACTAATCATAATTTTGGATTTTAAATGATCAAAATGGATTCCTGAGATTTTTTCCTATCTCTCAATACATTCAGCACATTTCTGTGTTCAGTGGTTCATGAGTAGATAACAGAAAATAATTCATGCATGCATTTGTTTACTCATGAATTTTAGTAGTGTACATAAAATGAAATTAACAGAACATTTATCATATTGTACATCATAGCTTAAAAAAACTTAATTAAAATTTTTACAAAATATATTAAAATTCAGAATATTGTGACAAATATGCAAAAACTTATTAAAAAGCAAAGTGCAACAAATTAGCATTTTGAAATATTATAGTATTTAAGCAACTTACTCTATGAAGAAACAGCTTAAAGTATTCAGAATTTCTGGAAATATTTCAGGTTCCATATTGTGCTTGAAAAGAGTTAGGAATTTCTCAGGTGGAAATTGCTGTAAAATATGATTTCAATGAATAGAAATTACTATAAAAATACATCAATCTACATTATATAAAAATCTGTTTCAGTTCTTGAAAACTATAATTTAATCAGTGCTTAGTTCTAATCAGAGAAGATGCATTATTTTTATAAGAAAATAATATTAAACATAATTTTTAAATTAATATTTTAACATTTAATATATCAGTAAAATAATGAAAACTAAAATTTTTGTAAGTAGAAACGGTTATTACACAATGTAATCGTAAGACTAAAAAAGCTTGACATATTTATTATTATTTCTACTTCAAACACAATTGAAAACTTATATTATTTTGTTAATTAAGGGGGCCACAATAGTCAAGTAATTGTAGTTGTGAGCTCCAGGATGATAATGAAGAGGCCAAAAAAATCATTTATGACTGGACAATTATAGCAAACATCACCAATTGTGAATCAAATCAAATATATATATATGTTTATTAAATAGTTTGTCCAATCAAAATAAAAGGATTTAGTTTAAAATTACAAACAGTGGAAATACAGCCATTTGCAATCAGCAGTAGAATATTTTTTTAAGTCCATTGCAATACAAAAAGAGCAGAGAATTTTATAAAATAATACTCGGAGAAAAATATTAACAAGCGATTACTTTATATAAAGCTTCCATTTTGAAAAATGTTTCATGAAATATCCCATTTATATATATATGTCTTAATAGGTTTGTCCTACTTAGTTCTAGTAAATCTAGTTGCAATATCATTAAATAATAATATTAAAAACAATATTGAAGTTCAGTAGCTGAGTGGTTAGTGCATCCCGCTTCCACACCACAGGTCTGAGGTTCAAACCCAAGGCTGAGCAAGGTTAACTGAGCCTTTCAACCCTTCAGTGGGTCAATAAATGAGTACCAATCTTGCTTGAGAATTTAAAACTGGGGGTTTTGTGTCAGATTGACTACCTGATTGGAACATCTGCTCATGCACCTCAGGGCCCAAGGTCATGCATACTGAATTAGGCACAGTAGGCCTTGTCCCTCGTGGGCTGCTGCACCACTGAGTTAAGTTAAAAACAATATCATTAAATGTTAAGTAATATTAGACACAATAACAGAAATATTATACTACTTAAGCCCTTCAATTTTTTAATAAAAAAATATAGATAACACAATTAGGTTGGAAACAATAATCCATCACAAATCCTTGAACTTTTAGATTCTTTTTGGGGCTCTGTGTATAGTATTTTACAGTTTAAACTATAAAAAACTATTCAATTTAGGACCTGATGGACATCTGAGGAATATTTAAGTTTTAGCATTATAGATAATACAATACCAATAATCAAAATAAAAATATTTTAATGAAATGCAATCATTAGTCTAAGAACTTGTAAAACAATTAGAAGTATTAAATAGTAAAGGATTAGTTTCAAATTAGTTAAGTCGAGATTTTAACCCTTTAATACACATATTTTTTGACAAAATACAAAATCATTCAAAATTTTTATTTGAATTTTGAATTTCGTATCCACATTGCAGATAAGAGCTGAATATTGCAAGCACAATTTTTATTATCTTTCTTTTCAAATTGCTGTTTCGAAGAAAAAAACTGCATTTTTATTAGTAAATATATTTGCTTATATGTTTTCAATAGAAATAATAATAATAGTAGATTTATTTTAAAAAATATTCAAAATTTAGTGTGTGTGTGTTATGTATTAGAAGCAAGGTGTAGCACATAGCCGAACATTGCAATTATTACACATACAACAACTTTTCTTTTCCTTTGCAATCCCTTTTAGCCCAACACACAGTGCAGTATCTTGAGGAAATTTTCTTTGTTTATGTTGTGGAACAAAACTGGGAAAAAGATGTTTTGTTAGTCACAGAATTCCAGAAGAGTTGGGCATACCAGATTTTTTATGATTGCATTGTTAAGATAACTTTGTATAAGTCTTTCTACTCATTTGCTTCTGAAATCTTGAATTTCTTTTAACTCCAATTTTCGTATACAAAACATA
>BMAO01033562.1:0-83196 GCA_019973975.1 Trichonephila clavata
TTTCTGTTCAATGAAATGCAAACTAGATGATGCAACGTCAAAGTATTGTAACATTCCCGTTTCAAAACGCCTTCACTGCAAGAACAAGCGCACGGTTTACCGAATTTAAATCTGCAACACATTACAACTTAAATTTAGAACTACCTACAAACGAAGTGTACCTTCAAGATCCTCAATTTACACACACACACACAAGTGGCATGAAAGATTTATGACAACAGGCAACGCATTGTCAAAGACAAAATCAGGCTCCCTTAGCAGAAGCTGCGATGACATTGCATGGATTGAAGAATGCTTTCGTCGTAGTCTTCGTAAATCAATTCGTCGTGCAGCCCACCAATTACGGATACCAAAAATCAACAGTGCGTGATGTAGTGCATAACAGGTTACGATATCATACGTAAAAAACTTCAATTGTTGCGTGGATTAAAGCCTGATGATGAACCTCGAAGATGAACATTTGCAGAAGAAATGCAACAGAAAATGGAAGGTAATGAAACTTTTCTATAACGTGTAATAAGTTTTCCGATCAAGCAACGCTTCAAGCATTCTTTCTGTCACAATACTCGAATACGGAAATTAGATAAATCTCATGCCGCACTGAAGAAAGCAAGAATAAACGTGTGGTGGTCTTTTTTTCTTTTCCAAAGAAGCTGTCTTCTCCGACAGTTTCCCTGAAATACTTGTAATTTTAGTATTTCCTCAAGTAGAGGACTTGCAATCCAGTATCATTGTCCAGCAGGATGTAGCATCACCACACAGGAACTGCCTTCTACCACAGCTCCCCTGACATGCTTGAAATTTTTGCATTACCTCGAGTAGAGGACTTGCAAACCAGTATCATTTTCCAGCAGGGTGGAGCATCACCACAAGGAACTATCTTCTACGACAGCTCCCCTGACATACTTGAAATTTTAGCATTTCCTCAAGTAGAGAACTTGCAAACCAGTATCATTTTCCAGCAGGGTGGAGCATCACCACAAGGGAACTGTCTTCTACGACAGTTTCACCTGACATGTTTGAAACTTTCACATTTGCTCAAGTAGAGGATTTGCAACCCAGTATCATTTTCCAGCAGGATGGAGCACCACCCCACTGGAGTTTGGAAGTGAGGAAGATTAAAGATAAAAAGTTCCCCAAATGATGGATGTGAAAGGTAAGTCCAATACCGCCACCTAGATCTCTAAACATAACACTTTTAGACCTTATGAGAATACGTCTTACCAATCAAAAATTAGTGACCCTGATGAACTGAGATAAAGTTTTTACGCCTTGAAGAGTTATTTAAAATCTAGTTTTATCAAATTAAGAACTAAATTGCTTCTTTACAAAAGTCTTATAAGATATGCCCTGACTTATGCATCAGAGACTTGACCAATGACTTTACGTGCTGAAGAAGCTTTGCGAATTTTCGAGAGAAAGATCTTACGCTGCATTCTTGGTAGGATCCAAGTGAATGGATCATGGAGGAAGATCTAACTTAGAACTCTACAAAATTTACAAACAACCTGATATTGTAAAATTTGTCAAGTTGCAGAGACAATGGGCTGGTCATCTGGCTAGAATGAATGAAGATCTTTGCAGCAAGAAAATCTTTCTGGCAAAGCTTATGGGAAATAAACCTCGGGGCAAACCCCCGTTGAGATGGATTGACTGTGTCGAAAAAGACCTAAAAATTTTAAAGGTCAAAAACTGGAAAACAGTTTCCAAAAGTAGAGATGCCAAGAGAAAACTTCTGGAGAAGGCCAAGGCCCACCCATAGATCTCGAGCCTTTGAAGAAGAAGATGATGAACTGAGAAGTCGAATTATAATGCGGCCATTCAAAGTGTTGGTCGTGCAATGCTTCATAGAATGTGACTAAAAATCTCGTATAGTAACAGCATTTGGCGGCGTTTTATGATTTGGCGAAATTAGTCAAAGGTATAATACTTGATTACAAGGAAAAAAAATAACGATTAAGTAAATACTGAATTTTTCACTCAATTCTGTACATGAATTTTCAATTGTTTTGTCACTTAGAATTATTGATATTTATATAAAAAAGAATTGAATATTTTTTTACTGTAGAATCCCAATTCATTTGTCAGAACTTATATTTATTTTATCTTATTTTCTTTATATTTTATGGAGAACAAGTTGATTCATCTATTACATTTTGGTGAAGAAATGAGTTCAAGGAAACAAAGAAAAAACACATGGGAATATTATTACAGAGTGCTCTCTCCCCCAAATGCGTGAAATATTAGAAAACTTGCGTCATGGAAAACAAGACTAAATAAGATTTCTCTTAGAATATGAGAAATAAACTTGATCGCATTCAAATAAGCTCAGAATATTTTATTTCAAATCTTATTCAAGGCCATGAGGCAATAGATAAATCACTCGAATGGAACGAAATAATAAACTACAAAACAATAGGAATTCAATTTTAAAATCAGATTTCACTAACTCCCTCTTGCTGTAATCTTGTTTACAAGAATTTGTCATTTCAATTTCAAGGGGAAAATGTCAGTGGAGAACAGAACAGAAAAACAGCATTTTCTCATAATTAGAAAAGTTTCTAGTTCCCTTTTTTCCCACGGGTCGAACAAAACGTGAGAAAAACGAATGTTTTTAATTTTTATTTTAGAAGTAAATGGATAGATGAAATTTATAGACACAAAGGCATTTCTTAAAGCTACACAGAATTCAGGTAACATTTATATCAGTATAAAAACCATCCAATTTAATGTTTTTTTTTCAACAAACTTTAAAAAAATGCTTTAAGAAAACCCTTTTTTATAAGAACAGTAATTCTTTTAAATATATATATATATATATATACTATCTTAAAAGGTTAAAAAAAGCAGCTTTCTCTGAAATTGTATTTTAGTTTAAGGAATGCAATATTCCATGCATATACTATTTAAAAGACAAATTAAATTGGGTAACAATTCAAACTAAGCAAGTAATATAAAAAAAATTAATCAATTACTACTTAGAACAACAAAGAAAAATTTCATTTTGGTTACTTTTTATTAAATAGTTAGAATTATAATACATATATATATATATACATATGACAGAATCACAATATTAAGTGACAAAATTATAGAAAGCGATTTTCCATTTTCCTTTCTACATATGGTGTGCTATTTTTGTTTGTTTGTTACTATTAATTCATTAACTCAATTTAATTATTCTAATAAAATAGTATAGTAAAATGGCAATCACATTCTCAGAAATTAAGCCACCCCAGGTGGAATTCGAACCCACGAATTAGAAGTCTAACGCGCTATCCATTGCATTGCAGGGTCACAACGAACATTTTTCCTTTGTATATATGGTGTTAGATTATTATTTTGGTTATTTACTTTTTATTAATTTTTAATTTAATTTATGAATTAATATTTGAGTATTGGGTGAATATGAACGTCGCGCTGTTCAGCTACACGAGGGCTTTTGGCGATGGTCCGCGTAATTTTGAACCATGGTCAAGTGACACGGACGACACCTGAGCTGGCACCCCCTCTCCTAACTACCACACCACACCAACGAGAGGACGTTTGAGCTGTCGACAGATTTAACGAGCATCACTCCCCTACACTGCGGGTCTTTAGTGGTACTAGGATCGAACTCATGACATTCTAGCCATGATCCGATACCTAGACCACTTGACTACCGCGTCCACGAATTAATATTTGAAAAAACTGTATTAACTTCAGGTGTCCACTGCAAGTTTTAAAAAATGTATTTGGATTTGAATGGATGAAAGAACGTATTTTATAAAAGATTGAAAATTTGAACAAGATATATATATGTATATATATACATAGGGAGAGAGTGAACTAATAGTAGGAATTGAAAAATAACGGTGACTCGCAACATGGAATCTTCAAACATGTGACATCTCGAAAAATTTATTTATGTATATATATAATATTTCATTTAATGTATATGCATTTAATAATACAATTATTGTATTCCCATGCTATTTGTATATTTCTATCCAAATTTATCTATTTTTATCCCATTTCCCTGTACATGGCGCCCTGGGCATGGCGTCTTAAAACTAACTACGTCTACCTACTTAAACTCTTCTCTAAAACTACCTCATCAAATATACTCAATTTTATAATGGAAGAGATTTGTGTGTGTATGCGTGTGCGTGCAATGTGTTATAAACGAACATTTTGATATTTTTCAACATTCAGGAAAAAGTCTTTGCATCCTGGTTGACAAAATAACACATGAACTCACAAGAAAAGACTAGACAAATGGACTCGTTCTTCCGTCGTCATAATGGCAAGTTAGGAGAATGAGGTAGGTACAAGCTCAAGAGTATCGTCCTCTTTACTTTATTTTCAAGGAATGAAGTTTGTCGTGACACATAACCTCCCCTAAGATTATCATATCTCCCCGTCTAATGTTACTCGTTTCTGGACGTGTAGCCGGGTTAATGAATTCAAAAGACATCTTTACAAATCACTATATTTATTGATACCTCTTAATCAAGGAAGGTTATATATACACTATTCAAATTTAAGAACAATAAAACACAGTGGAGAATGAGAAGGGGTCACTAATTGCGGAACTACGAAATCTGAACTGAATCCACGAAAGATCAGCGCGTACAATCACAGCTAACACACGTACACGTATTTACAATTTCTAAGTCACTAACCTGATTCTTAAATTTCGGCAGGTCCGTCTTGTTGAATACTTGGATTCCGGATGGATCGGATAAACGTTAATATTCACTCTTGGATTTACGAATTCAATCTTCAGCTCTTCGGCTTTGCTTGTAGCTTTACTACACACTAAATTTGTCAACGATTGCGAGTTGATTTTCCGATGCTTCGATTCACTTTACTTTAAAAATCAACTTCTTCACTTTACAACTCTTTCTCATTTCATTTCCTTCTCTTCTCGTTAACTCGCGAAACCCGAACTTATATAAAATATCTCATTTGTATAAATCACGCTTTGGCTCCCAGTGGAGATTGGTTGATATAAATAAAACTTTTAAGAAAAATAGGGACTGTTATTTATAAGACCGTACAGATCCGTCACAAGTTCTCTGTCAGGAGATTTTCGTGTTGCTTCAGTACGACATGTGGTACTAGTAGCTAATTGGTCATGGTCACGAACTTGTGAACGGCGTTCTCCAGTCGAGGGTTCGAAATCTGTTGGGGCTTAAAGTTTACCATTCGGTGTGGTGTGGAATATGGAGAGGGAATTACAGTTAAGGTATCGTTCTCATCAATCGACCATGGTTGAAAGTAACGAAGTCCATCACCAATAGCTCTTGTGTTTTCTTACAGTCTGACGTAAATCAAATCTAGAACACCATTAAAAAAATCAACTTTTGATGAAATTGTTGTTGTTTGCGAACAGTTTGGGGGCGCGACCTTCATTGATACAGTAACTGACTCGTTATAGTCATATCACAGGTTCGGATCTATTTTTATCCTTCTAAATGTACAGCATACATGTGTGAGCTCAATTGAACTGATACACTTTAAATTGATCTTAATTTATTAAATCCTCATGTTGGCAGTGAGTGAATATGGTAAGCTGGATGCCACCTCAGGTGTCGACTTTGTTCTCCAGTCAAGATTCAAAACTACGAAATAAATGGGGTTATTTTTACAGGATATATGAATCGTACAGATATATTCAGCTGGATGTATTCAATAAACAAATAAAACGTCACTAAGGAAACAGTCATGTGGGTTAAGCGTGTTGAGGGTCCTAAGTCTTCATATTGGCATGTCTTCTATATAGAGATTCAGTATAGCCGACTTCGTCTTCTAACAAAAATTCTTTATTTAGATGCTGTGGTAAGAGTAGATTTTGTGTCGGTGGCACAGGCAGCTGGAAATTTCAAGAAATAAATCAGACGTTACCATGATATTACCTATAATTACTCATTCAAATATTTATTTTAAAAAATTGAAAATATAAACACACAGTGTCACAACAGCGATCTCATGGCCAATGATTCTTAGAAAACTGTCGTGTATAGATTCGTCGTGAAGACTACATATCAGTGGCGTACAGGAGAATATTGGGGCCCCCGTGCTAAGTCAATTTTGCGCCCAAAGCCAAGTTTTACAAAAAGTACGCACTTGGCGTCAAGCAGGCTTTGGTCAACGACATATCCTACAATCCTAGGACACCCCGCGATGCTGGGGTTTACATTACGCCAGTGTATCACACTCAGTTTTCATACTGGTATGTTGAAAAAGGTAACAGGTTGCCCCAATTCAAGCATTAACCTCATCTTTTGACCTTGAATCAAAATTACAAAGCGTATCACAGTTTTAGTTTTGCTTCATACAGAAGTAGCTGTAATAACAGCTGCATGTTAAATGTAATAACAGTTCTATAAAATAAATTTTTGCGATTAATTTAAAAATTTACCCTTTCTCTTAAAACCCGTGTTATTTTTAGAACCATTGTGTAATTAAGAACAATACAAAATCAAGTCCATCAAGCGTAAGAGAACTTCTTATTTTCATATAACCGTTTCTTTATACCCAGTTTGAGATTAATAAATATTAATAACGGGAAATGTGCCTCAGTGCAACAAAAAGTCAAATAACAATTAAACGTTACTCCTTGTTTAGGAATTCGATTCTAGAAATAATTGGAATCAAAGCTCACTTTAAACGAAAAGCAGCCAATTATACAGAAAAACAAAACAAAATCTGCTCATTATATAAGGATTTCGTACTTTTTCTTACGATTAACAAGTCGTTGGAAAAAGAAATTTTACTTCAGCTAATTATTTTATAACCCATGCGTTACTCGAATTTATGGGTTTCGTATAAATAATTATTGTGAACTGGAAAAGATTACACGATATTAATTGCGTGAATCTTTTTTCATTTCCAAATCCAAAATATTTTTATTGCTATTGTTGAGCTTGTTAAGTAAAAAAGAGCAAAGTTGATACTAGATTTTTTTTTCCCCATCTGCTAATTTAAAACTTGGGAGAGACAGGGATTTCAAACACACCGACCACATTGATTAGACCACCCCAAATCTGAACACACCCCAAATGTTCTACGCCTTCATACGAAATTTAGATCATACAGGTGGCTGTAAGAATAAGGAGTGTTTCCTAAGGCCATTAATGGGTCTCCCCTCGTTATTGTCTATATAAACCGAAATCAAAAAATTTGTGAAGTAATACAATTCCTATACGGAAAAAAAAAAATTACTTATTGGAAGCAAAAAATAAAGGTAGTTAAATCACAACAAATTTACTACATTTAAAGTTCAATAATAATAAATTATTTCAGGATTTATTTAATCTAAAAAATATCGTTAAGAGCAAGATTTTTTTTTGTTGTTGTTCTTAGTCAAGTACAAACAGTTAAATTACTTCACTGTTCAGGTTAATATAAACTGTTATAATTTTCGATGATGTGTAATTTAAATTACAAATTTATATATGTAGTTTTTTTAATATAGTTTATGGGACTTCACAATGTAATATATATAGAAGTTTTTAATTTTCGTGTCATATTTTAAATGATACTGAAAACAAAGGAATGGGGCTTAGAGGTGATAATAGCTTTCGTTCTTCCGTATCCCACAAAACCATAACTTATAACTTATAGGACTTAGATTTCAATAAGGTACTACTTTATAATCAATATACATCGTAGATATTACTTTCTCAAAAATGCATATAAAATTTAATAATGTGTGATTCCCATACCTAAAATATTCCCATTTATTTAAAAAAGAAACTTTTTGTCATGTTAAGCCTTTTTTTTAAGTTAAAAAATATTTGTGCAAGCCATTCGGTAGAATAATAGCTCTCAAATGATTTTTCTCTCTGTATCCTTCAATTGCAAACAAAAAGTGAACGCACACCCAAGTTAGGATGTTTTTTCGTAAATTATACATGCAATATATATGTGAGTGAGCGAAAGTGTGCTTTTCTATTGAAAATGTGCTATTGTATTTGAAAAGTTTATCCGTTAGTTGGCTCAATGGCTTAGATGTAATATCCCCGCTTAGTTAGCCTAAGATTGCAGTTTTGATTCCTGCTGGAGTAGTTAGGTTTTCTGGATGTGAAAATAATAGGCACGCATGTCATATGATTATGGGTCATGTAAAATATCCCCAGAGTATATTAATTTGGCTCACACAGGTACTCTCGGTAAAAGTAAATAACGGTAATATTTATAGCATCCGACGACAGCTTGAATTGAATAAATTCAAGCATCAAAAATGTGGTAGCGGGACCCACCAATAGATGGTGCCACCAATAAAATGACTATCACACTTGGGGACTTGCCGTGTATGCAAAGACTTAGCTGCCGAAATGCAGTTCAATAAAAAAATTATATTTTAGAAAATCTATTCTAATGTACCTCTTATGTAAATTTCAGGAAAATAATTATTTTCAAATATCGATGAACAAGTAAAAAAATGCCGTATAAATTATTACATAAAAGTAAATATTTCTGTAAAATTTTCGAATTGGGTGAAATAAATTGTTTAAGTATTTTAGAAAAGAAGAGTTATATACTTTTTCATTTAAAAATAAATTTAAAAATATTTAAATGAAAATTCTTAATTTATATGAATTTTTTTTGCATTACATTGTAGTTCTTTAACATTGTTTAAAATTTTAACAAAAAAATTTACATTAATTTAATCTAATTCTTTTTGTCATTTTGTGAAAAGAATTCTTCCTAATAAGTGATATTTCAAACATCAACAAAAAATCTTTTAAAAACCAACACCAATTAAGGGTACCAGGACATGCTCGAAACAGTAAAATACCAAAAACAAGGTTCTTTGTCTATGCGATATATATCTTTAAAAATTTTCAATAGAGCTAAGATTTTTTTTTTATCAAAAAGAAATTTTAATCATTCTCTAAAAATACAAAAAAAAAATTTTTTTTTTTTTTGCTTAATTTAAGTTGGACTTAATTTTTGAGATCTCATACTACATGCATATGTTAGGTACTATTATTTAAAAAGTATCTCTTAAATATATAATATATATTTTGCTCAAATATAAAATAATACATAAAATATAGTGAACCTATTTTTTAGTAAATTATAAAACTTTGTAATTTTTGAAATTTTTATTTTTTTCCCTTTTTTATACATGAAACTATTTTTAAAAAGCTATGTACTACTTAGACCATTAAAAAAATTTGAAACCATATAATGCAATAGCTTTTTTTTAAGTGTATCTAAAAGCAAAAAATTATGCTTTGGAGAAAAAGTGAAAAAAAAAACTAAACATTTGTAATGTTTCATTTCATTTTTCTCAATTACTTTTTTCTTATTTTAAGGTTATTTTATCAACGAACAAATAAGTGTTATACATTTTTAGTTTCAAAAAAATATGCTTTATTTTTTTTAATACTAAATTTGAAAAAATCAATTTTTTGAATATGTATGGTGTCCTGGTTCTCTTAAGTTTATTTCAGGGAAAAAAATTTGAGAAATTCACAACATAATTACTAAGAGCAAAACTCCACTTAACATATAAACATATCATACATCATATTTTATCATCAATTCCTACGCAGAATACACTTTAATTATCACTCCTGTACAAAATATGTAATTACTTTCAAACTTCGAATATTGCCCAGCATAGTTAATTCATTAACTGATGTAACTAGTGGTAAAAAATCACGTCTACTTATTCATTATTATAGAAAGCTCTATCGATTCCTGCATTGCATTATTATCCCCTAATATACCGTTAAACTGTGAGGTTTACTTAGATGCAAAAGGGAAGTTTCTAAGGTTTCTTTTTACTCTCATTATGGAGACGTATTCCGAAATCCTACCCTTCGTCAAACATAATAATATAGAAAATTGGATGTTACCGGAGAGGGCTAGGGAAACATTTTAGAATAAATAAAAGTTAATGAATATCAGATGGCAATCAATCCAACTCGTCTGTTAAATGTCAGGATTAAAAGAAGAAATTGCAGTTAATATTTGTGTGATAAAGGCTTAATTTAATTTTTTTATTTTCCGTAAGCAAACAGACGTTTCATTTTTTTTTATAAATTAATGTAGGGATTAGATGTAGAAATCTGTTTGAAAATAGCTTATTGTTTTTTCTTGTATATATATTTTTTAATTGTATCTATTTTTATTTAGGTTTGTGACGGGTCTATTGGCGATATTCTTCCTATCAATCCTCTTGGGAAAACTTTGGGGCTAGCATTCACATTAATTCACAGCCTTTCAAGAAGAACACGAGATATATGTAAATTAGTTTGGCTATATAAAGTCTAGGTTTTGTGGATGTAGGATAGAAGGAGCCGTGAAGCTGTTAAGTAAGTGTGCATATCGAAATATTTCATTCACAAACCTACAGCGCACTAAGAAAGTAATTGCTGAGATTAAATTATTAGATTGAAGATTTAAGATAGTATAATCAGAATCGGCTATCGGTGCATTAGGACTTGTTCTCCTTATCTATTTCTGGTAGTCGGGTTTACTTAGCGTTGGGTATTAGGAATATTCAACGCTTTAGATATCACTCCTTGGTTTCTTCTTATAGTTTCACTTGTGATTGTTTAAGTGTGTGTTCAAAGGCTGAATAAAACTAATTGCTATTATAGAGTTTGTTGGTGATGCTTTGTTCCCCCCACACACACCTAGAGCCGCGCAGGACGGAGAGAGAGGGGTGCCGATTAGAACCCCCTCCCCCACAAGTTGAATTATTTCTTTCATTATTAAGAGGCCGTAGTCTGGGTGTAGGAAAATAATGGTGGTGATGATGATGATGTCATATCCATGACAAAACCAAATCAGACAGTACCATGGGCCAAGAGACTGTTCTCGCAATCTGTGCAATATTGTCCACAAAGAAGTTTGTTGATGAGAAAGAGGCCCCTATTTCTTGTAGAGCAGCAAGAGTAACTGGGCAGTCAAAAATATGATCAGGTGTTAGCTCTGCATCTAAATAATTATCTCAATTCCTATAAATTCTTCTACCATCCCTATCGAGTTTCATTCCTCTGTGATGACCTGTTCTTAGCCTAGCAATAGTCTTTGGGAAATAACGGTCTTAGAGTTGAAAAATCTGAAGTTGAAGACTCTATTTCATCAAAGATTTTCCTATGGAATTACGAGGATTGAATCTAACTGTCACTTAAAGTTATCACGTGACATACTGAAGTAGTTTGGAATAAGTTAGTGGGAGTTATACTAACGTTGCACGTTATAAAGCTACAAGAGAGTTATTAGTGACGCATCTCTTAATTTTGAATTCCGGCCAAATGATAAGGAAGACAATTGAGTTAGAACTTCACTCTAATAATTTCCACTCCAGTGGGAGGACTTTCAGCCACGACAGATTTAATGCACACCAGCCCCTCTACACGGTAGATCTTTAGTGGCCCTTGGGCTCGAACTCGTGATCATGACTACTTGGCTACCACGGTTGAAAAAGTTAGGAGAGAATTGTATTAATGCACAGCTGTGTTCCTCGTCACCCGGACAGTGGTTGTCAAGTCTTCATAATCATGAGCCTGTACCCGGTTTTGTTGTAGTCGAGTTGAGCCGAGGGGGAACCCGAAGAGCCCCCCCCCAAAGCCCTTGATTTTTTTCGGTTGATTATAATCCTATGTACACAGTACGTAAAATAATATTAATTGATTAATTATAATTATAATCAATTGAAATTAATTATTAATTATAATCAATTGGAAAAAAAATCAAGGGCTTTGGGTTGGGGTCCGGACATGGGGACCTCCCCCTTGTGTGCGCCACTGGTGACGAGGATCGCTGCGATCAGGAATTACTCTTTCATCAGACAATCCAAAAAAATGTTATGAACAAATATTTTTACATTTACTAATCAAGGTACTCTGGAGCTGGTTTTTGCTCTATAAAAATGTAGTTGGTAGCGTATTACATTTTTAGAAGTTCGAGTATAAGTTGTAGAATAGCCTTTACATATATGCGATGATGCAGCTTGGGGATAAAAGAATCCTGGCTGACCACCTACCTTGCTCTTCTTAGTGAGTGACATTTTGTATCCCATATTCTTCCTACTTCTAAGAAACGGGAGCGTACAAGATAGTGCAAAGTTTGTCGTTCAAACAAGGATAATGAAGGAATCACGATTCTGGTGTAATGGTTGTGGAGTTGGTTTGTGCTTGGAAAATTGTTTCCATTCCACACAAAACTGAATTACCCAACTACTAATATATATTTATTTTAATTTTAATTTTACTATTTATTATTTTTTTTTAGAAAATAATGCTTTACTAGAAAGGAACTTTAACACTGGCATGCTGTGTGGTAGCCACCTTAAGTAAATAAGTATTTGCTACAAAAATCCTTAAAAGTTTTTATGCATGTAATTCAAAAAAGAATTTTTAACTACTAAGTATGTTTTATTTTGTACAAAACACTTGATTTTGCAATTAAAAAATTGAACAATTTTTGTACCCAAACCATCAAAATAACGACACAATTAAGGAGTTAAATCTGTATTCAATAATTATTCTTACCAGCAGACACTACATACAGTTTTCTAAAACATAACAAATTTTTTTTTTTCATTTTTTTTAAAAAATATTTCTTACAGTTTTTAGAGGATACCACGCAGTTGGAAATGCAGTCTCAATTGCCCACTCATTTCTACACTAATTTACTTAAATCCAAATGCGGATGCAATGAAAAGTGTCATAACCGCAGATCGTTTCAATTGACAATTTCCCTTTTTACAAATAATCTTACATTTTCCCAAAAATAGTTGATTCGTCTTCGATCTTGAAAAACGAAGCACGCTTTTCTACTTTCCTGATGAATGAACAGAAATCGAAAAGAACATTATGGAGAGAGAGAGAGAAATTCAAGTGCAGCCAACACTACTCTTTCAAAAGATCATTTTATGGAAGGACTGGCAAAAGATTTATCCATTTTTTTCACCTCTTTCGTGCTTATGATCCTTATATTGGAGGAGATATTTCTCCCGCGCCTACTTATATGCTCCTTTGGAAAAAGGCAGAAGGGCTTTATAGCTCTTCTTGAATCAGCGGTAAAAGTTACCATCATAAATAACAATTTTCATGTTTTGATCACGGCCCAGACGACAACAGTTCTGCTTTTGCTTACAAAAAATACTTTTTAGAGAGTTGATGCCATTTTTTTCCTTTATGCTGTTCTTTTTTAAAGTTCTCAATACATGCACTTCGAATGTACTTTGCTTGTCTTGGGAGAAAGTTCCATTTCTTGTTATTAGAACTTTTTCGGGAAGAGATTTTTCTGGAAAACCAGGAAAAGCAAGATAAAATTTAAAGAGTGTTCTTTTTTTTCCCCTCCCTTTCGAAAAAGTGGATGGAACGATTTTGTTCTGAAGTCACCCTTTCAAATGTGTTGCGGTTGAAGTCCTTTCTATTAACATATAAACGTGAACGAGTTTTCGAAGAGGTGTAGACTTGTCCAACTTTCCGTTTGGTTTCTAAAAGTATGCAAAAAAGCCTTTTTTTACATGTTTCTCACCTCAAAGAATTACTTTTTTTAGTTTTCTGTTTCAGTGAACCATCACGGCATGTGTCAAAACTCTTCCATGTGGTTGGAGACTCAATTTTTACCTGCTGCTTTTGACAGCGATGTGCTAAGCCAAGTATGAAAGATATTGGAAAGTTTTATGAAAACGTATCCAAACTGTAGCTCAAAAAAACTGTTTTCAAAAATTTCTTGAGCAATTATAGGGGAAACATGTAGTCAAAAACTCCCTTTGGAATCAAAGGTAATTTTTGAAATCTGAAAGTTTGCTCTTATTTGTCTCAAGAGTTTAACCCGAAAACACATTAAAGATCTTTAATATTCTCAAAAAAATATATAGTTTTGTTGATGTTAATTTAGAATTCCTATATTCCTAAAGGATACTTAGAAAACAATGATATGTTTAAAAACTTAAGAGCATTCTAATCGCAAAGAACGATAGCGAAAAGCATAATAATAACTTAATAATGCTTATTATATGTAGAGGGCCTCAAACTCGAAGCATTGGATTATTTTTTATATATAGTTGTAATATTTACTATTAAAAATATTATTCTAGTATGAATAAAAAATATATAATGCTAGATAGCCATCTTAATGCTGGTTCCCCAATGCTGAAGCAATAAAAATTTCGAATTGGCTGTTCATTGGGTATTAAAACTTTGAATTTATTTTTTTCATAGAATATTTTTCTTACTCATAGGTTAATTGGTTATAAACACAAATCTATTTAATTTAAATATTTTTTGTGAAAAAAAAGTTTTTATATGACATTTAAATCTATAGTTGCATCATTTGTGCATTAAAAAAAATTTTTTTTCGAAAACATTTTAAAAACTCTAAGCCAGTGTTTCCTTGAAATATGACACTCAGGCAGTGGCGCACACAAAGGGGGTAACCTGAGGGTCCGGACCCCCCCCCCAGAGCCCTTGAGTTTTCTTTGATTGATAATAATCCTATATACGGGGGGGGGGAGCCTTAATGTGACCCAATAGCTAATTCCCGAACCGTTCGGTTTAGATATACACTTCCAATTTGAAAAATGTTTTAAAAAAGGTAAAAGATGTTTTTACGTAATTTTCGAACCAAAAAACACATTTAGAAAAAATTTACAAAAATTAAATTTTTATACGGTCCCCAGATCCTATCACTTATATTTAGGAAAAGATGCAGTACAAAAAAACAAAGTAAACACAAAAAGTTTCATTTTATTTCAACGAAAACTGACCGAGTTATGCCTACATAAAATTGAAGCATCTGAATTGCTTAGAAAAGGGGGTCGTATATACATTGAGCTTAGAGAACAGTAATTCACTATCTACAGAAAGAGCAAAAGAAAAACATCATAGTAATATTGAAACATCGTAGTAAACATCATAGATTGATAATTTGTATTGCTGTATGGCAAACAATAAAAGTTAAATAAAAGAAATACAACTTGTACCGAAAAGATTAAAACAGCTTGTTTTTAACAAATAGCAACAAAATAATTCAGGATTTGCCGTTTAAATTATAGCATACTGTGGAATGATGCGTCAAACATGAATCAGGGGCTTTTTATTATATCAGAACGACCAAATTAACTTAAATAATGGTGAAGGCACGACACAAGGGAATACGCCTATGACAACCCCCAGTTTTATACAAGCGTTGAACAGCACGGGCAATTGTACAATAAGATGGATATCTTCGGGTGGGAAATTTAATGGCATAAAGTCTTGCCACCTCTCTCACTGCACATAAAACAGTACCATTTCGCAGTATTCTTCATTTGTATACATCAAGTTCTCCCATACTAGAATTCGTAATATTAGAATACGACTGTATGCAATAGCAAGCGACTACACAACAGATTTTTAACGTTCGTCATGATCAGTAAAAACGCAGCAAATCAGACTGCATATAAGTCTATTTTTTTGGAACTGCTTTTGAAATGTTTTCTTCGTTCAAAATATTTTATTTTTTCTATGTTTTACACGTGCACAGAATAATTGTTATTTCTCAAGTACTCAATTATTGTATTATTACGCATGCTTTTAAATTTAATAACGATTTACATAAAAGTGTCGTGCAAGAGCGAAAGTTTCCTGGCAGAGTTCTAACTAATTTCACTTTGGAGACGGCGCCTTACTAGCTTCTTGAAAATGGGCGAGAAAATGGATAAAACATATGATTTTTAAAGTTCCATAACTCGGCCAGTTTTTATCGTAATAAAATGAAACATTTTGTGTTTACTTTGTTTTTGCGTACTGCATCTTTTCCTAAATATAAGTGATATGACCTGGAGACCGTATAAAAAATTAATTTTTGTAATTTTTTTCTAAATGGGTTTTTTGGTTCGAAAAGCAAATAAAAACATTCTTTACCTGTTTTAAAACATTTTTCAAATTGGAAGTGGATATCTAAACCAAACGGTTAGGGAATTAACTATTGGGTCACATTAAGGCTGGACACCCTGTATATATAACGTAAAATTTAATTAAGTACTTGTTTTTTCCAATTTGTTTTATTTATTAATGCTAATTACTAATTCAATAATTTATTTTTTTACTGTTTTTTGTTAACAAAATCGACAAAATCATAAAAATCATTTGGTGTTGTCTTGAGGTATGATACCAGTTGGGAGAATTTGACCATGGACTCCCCCCTTGAAAATTTTTTGTGTGCGCTAATGCCCTCAGGTATACGAGAATAGCTGAGAATGAAGAAAAGCATAAACATTTCAACCAAATAACGTCTCACACTCTTTTCACAAACCTTCCCCCCCCCCTTACTCTGTACTCCTTGGCTAAATGAAAAAATATATTTCAGTATGTGTTCACAAGATAAGAATTTCTTATGAAATCAAACATTGTAAAAATGATTTTGTTTTAAAAAAGAAACTGCAACAAGAAAGAATGTGTGATTGAAATTTTGAGTTTGCAAGGTATTGTTTGATAAAAGCATATAATTTTCGTTTTGATTTTGGCATAGAAAGCCAGAAAACTGACATTCGATGATAGGAAGGTATTTATGTACAGGTACGAATTTACACATTTTTATGCCCTAGGCCAGTACTTCTCAAACTTTCAATTCTTGAGACCCAATTTTCAATCATAATTTTCATCGTGGACCCATTCACACAATAAAAATGTATTGAAAGCAGTGATAATGCACTGTTGATGTTAAAGCTACAATCTGTGATTTTAGTCATAAACCGCACAATTTATCAAGATAAGTATTAAATTCTGTAAATGACAAGCCTATGTGAATCACTAGTAATTTTTATGAATTTGTTCTTAAATTGGTATTGTGAGTGTAATTATCAAATACATTGTGCAGTACTGATACATTTATAAGTATATTATATCAGTGTAAATGTATATTTTTATTTTTTATTAGTCGAAATGTATATTTTGTTTTGCTTCCTTTCAGTAAATTTGTAACTTTTTAAATCTTTTGTTTTTGACTTTTCGATATGCTCGCGCCCCCCTCGCAGGGTTATCACGCCCCTCTAGGGGGGCACGCCCCACATTTTGAGAAGCGCTGCCCTCGGCCAAAAGAAAAACTACCTCCACCACAAACACATACACTGAAAAGTTAAGGTATAATGTCCAGTTAAATCACAGATAGAGGACTGGCTTGTTTTTAACACCCTTCCCTTTTATGTAACGGAATCTTTGAACTCAATTTTTACCCACTTTAAAAGGTCAGATTAATTCGAAATTTTGCTCACTTGCCCAGGACCGATGACAAACAATACAATAATTTAATAATCTTGTTCCATTGTCCTGATCAGGATCATCAGGATTAATGATTTCCCATTTTCAAATCCCATCCCGCATGTGGCGACTCATTTCAGATCCCATTTCCAGATTTGGCGACTGAAAGATTAAGATACAACTTTGTTCGATTAACTATAAAAGGGTGTTTTTTTTAAAGCTATAATTTATTTTATTTAAAAAGAGTTTTTGGAAGATATGAAGTTCAAATAAAAATAAAATAGAGTTAACTAATCGAAATGGAAAAACTTTGTAATTATTCGTGTATTTGATATAAGTTATTTCTTCCTGACTACTGCGACCCTCGGTCGTGACTGCTTTTGAAATAACCTTATTGATTTTCACTAATACAGAAGTTTTTAAGGTTTTTAAAAATGAGAATACAGCTATTGTAACAGAAAAAAGTTACTAAAAAACCTATGTAAACAAACTTTTATTAAATTTGGTGTAACTTGTAATTATAGTTTGCTCAGAGTAAACATGTCCCGTAGTACACACGGAACATTTTTATGGGGGGTACCTTCTAAGAAACCCGTAGATGACAGCGCTAAGCCGTGATTTGTATGTTAAAAATTAAAATTCTATTGGTCCAGAGGGTGAGTTGAACTGTTAAACTTACCCGTGTGCACCACTGCCTTTTTATTTCTGAACTGATCTAGGTTTCTGCCTAGGGTTTCTGCTTAACCTAACTTGAGAGCAACTGCCTCACTAACAAAACACAGCAAGCCACAACGCAGGAATGTCAAGATTAGGTAGACAACTTTGTAAGAAAGGAAATTACTTTTTTTACTGTAATCAGTGAATGTAAACCAAGAATGACCAGGACTTCCAAAAAGTAAAAAGATAATTTACAAGGTTTCGGCAGGAAGAGTGTGATTGAGTCAACTAGTTGTTTTTGCACTCTTTTTAATGATCGTAAATAAACCCTTAGTAATCTGATTTGCTCTCCTAAGTTTTAAAACATCCTATACGGTGACCTATGTCCCTCCGGATGTTATTTAACGCCTGGACGTGCCTCTTGGACAAAAACTCTGACTCACTAATGATTGTTTGAGGGGAGGGGGAGGAAAGAGAGAACAATGTGATGACAGCTTTCTTTTTGCTACGCAGCATCCTTACCTTTCAAAACCGCTTTTCTTGAATTTGCTAAGCTATCCAGTTATTACTATTAAAATTATTACTTATAAAAGTTTTTAAAAAACTCTAATGTAAATTACTGCTCACCGTAAGGTTAAAGTCAGACTTTTTGATAATTTGGTTGGAACATTTGTTTATCTGCATCTATCGAGTGTAGCTTATTTCTCAGCGTTTCATTCATAGTCGTCCTCGTATTTGAATCAAAAAATTTTTTTAACAAAATACGTAAATTAAGTGCGCGAGAGAGTTGTGTTACTACACATGACATATAACGTACTAAATCAGCACGTGATAACGTATCACCAATTCATAAAATTGTCAGTTAATTGAGTAGGGAAGAAAATAAGACAAAAAGAAGAAATATGTTCAGGCATTTAGCATTCATGTTTGTGAACTTTTTTCTTCCACGGATAAGAAAAATAAATTATAGTTTTAAAAAAAACTAAAAAACCCGCTTTATGGTTGATCGAACTAAAAAGTAATAAAATAATTCTTAATATAAGAATAAAATGATTAACGAGAAAATTAAAGTCATTGGGGTAAAAGCGTGAGGGTGCTCTATATCAATTGCTATAATTTCTTACTAGTTCTATTCCAAAATGCTGAGTTAGTCTAAAAATGTAGTACAAAGCCCCCACGCTTTTACCACAATGATATTAATTTTCTCGTTAATCATTTTATTCTTATATTAAGAATAATTTTTTTTTTTTTTACTTTTTAGTTCGATTAACGCGTGTTTTTTAGTTTTTTTTAACTATAATTTATTTTTCATTTTTTAGTTCTATCTGTATAGTAAAAACATGTAATTTTAGTTTTTTAAACTATTATTTATTCATTGATGAATGAATCTTAAATGCATCATTTTTTAGAATCTCGAATATCCATTGGCAGTGCGTCGATACGGCGTGATTTGCAAAATGCAAGATCAGACAGCAAACTGAAGGAAATCCGGAAGAGCTAAGTTTGAAATATTTCATACGAAAGGAGGTGTTAAGTCAATGATATTTTTCACTAAAAAGAGCTCAATATTCCCTCTGAACCTTAACATTAATCCGGTGACCTCTGAATCAATTCTCAGCTGTTTTGGTAAAATGAAGCAATGAATGATGTTTCATTCCACAGATCCAATAAGAGAATTTACAAAAACAGACTTTATGTCTGAGTTTAGAAGTTAGAACATAAATTACTATACACAATTGTTTATAATATAGTATGAAATTGCTGACACACAAGTTCTCACTTTTAGGATTGTAACTTAATCTTTTAGTCACCAAATCTGGAAATATATATATCTATATAATTGTTATTCCACTCATTACAATTTTTATATACAATGTGACTATAATAAAAAATTATTATGCTGTACACAATGACTGAAATTATACAAATTATAGATATTCATTTTCATTTCCTTATCCAGCATAACATTAAATTTTTTAAAAAAATTAATATAATTATTTCCCATTGTTGTATTTTTTTCCCTTTCAGAGAAAATAACATAAAATAAAACAAATGTGTATGACAAACAAAAATAGCGGTGAAAAATTTGCGTTCACACATGCTCTGAATATTAAATTATATTCCCTCAGTCGATACAATTGATGACTTATATTGAGATATCAGAAAGAATATCCTTGTACATTAAATGTAGAGTTCTAAAATAGAATCATTCGTATACATTTTGTAATACAGGACAAAGAGTGGAATATGATACTAAGAAGACCGCTTAACGAGGTACATAAAACAAAATAAATTCAACGTAAAAAACAAAATATTTCTTGCTGCCACAAATTGTCTAAAAAGGTCACACTAATAGGCTAAAATCTATCTGCCTTAGCTTCTTCACCCACCCTTTTTTTCCCCGACCAGTAAGGCATCGAGTTGCTGAATTTATATAGATTCTATACAATTCAATAACTCGATGCTTCGTATTCGGTTACTACTTCTTTCACAACCTAATTGAGAAAGATATTTTTGTATCAACTGATTTTTATAGTGTTCTGCAATGTGGACTCAGACTGTTACATGGCAAAATTCTACAAAATTGAAATGTTTTTTTTTATTCACCAATTAGGATAGAAAAATGGATATTCTATACCAGGAGTCGGCAACCTTTTAGCTGTGGCGTGCCAAACCAATCTACCAATATGGTTCAACGTGCCACACAGTAGGGGATTTTTGAAACACAATTCGATTCCCGCAATAATGCATGCAGAGTTAGAGAATAGAGCTCAATAATTCAGATATTTACAGTTTAACCTTAGTAATTTTTTTAAAAAATATTTAAATAAATATATAAACCTAGTGTCCCTCAAGTAATTGTAGTATTGATACACATACTATTTAACTATTTTATTTCTATTAATTTCATACTTTTACTAAGTGCTACTATTCAGCCAATTCCATGCATTGAATTTGTATTTGAGTCCAGAATCTGGCAATAACTTGTTTATTGTGCTCAGATTTAGCGCGGGCTTTGCATTTTTGAATGCAATTTTAGGTAAGTTACTTTTATCTAGTAATGGATTTAGATTTTCTATCCATTATATTCAGTAGGATTTCGCTCAGTATTATTAACAGAAAGGAGGAAGATTGACTGGCTGAAAACAATATTAAACCCTACTTTTACATAATATTTTTATATATAAGAGCCATCTTAAGAGTCAGCAATGTTTATAATACTGTAGCACCCATATATATATATGTATTTTAACTCTATTATTTTTTTTTTAAATTCTAATATATCTTTTCTACATTCTAATATCTGGTTTATATTACAATTCCTGTTTTTGTATGCTTAAGCTATAGTGATATATTAATGATTCTTGCCTCCATAGTAGAGAATTAACTATATATATTACGTTTAGAACCCCAACAAAGTTCATTCATGTATTTATTTTCATTTTTTACGAAAGATATTCTTATGCCATCGATAAAATTATTAAAATCTTTAGAGCAGCATCGTATCAGATATTTGTTGCAGGTGCACGAGATTTGTAATGTCTAGTATTCAATAAATTAACTATTTTTTACAATGTAATGTCGCTGTATTGGGTAAATGATCATTGTTTTTGTTCATAGCTTGAACAAAGGTGAATTACATCTTCAACCGTTACGAAAGCCGATTTTTTGCCGCCAATAAGAATTTTAATTCTCTCATAACGCCAGTAATTTACGACCGCGAAACGCAGAAATAATGAAGATCCTCCCAAAAATGAGGGTGTGAAATGCAATCTTAACTTTGGTGTAACTACGGTTCAGAATACAAACTAGATGGCGAGTTTAAAAAAAAAGACAAAAATAGAAGGAGAAGGAGAATTCATTGGATTAGAAAAGGTAGCTGAAAAAGAAACGTTAAAAAAAGAACAAGAAGGGAAAAAACTTGCGAATGCCATAAACTTTTTTTGTTTTTTGTTTCCTGATTTATAATATTCGATCGAAATACTTCGTGAACAATTTTTTTTTTCTTCAGAAAAAGAGAGAATTCGAATTGTTATCCACCAACTGTTCTCAGTAAGGCCATCAGAAAACATCTGCCAAACCAACTGTTAAAGTAAGCAGCACCAAAGAAGCTAAAAGCTGTATATGCATGCACGCAGAAAAGTTAGTTTTGTCTACTTCTTTTCCTCCCTCTAACAAAAAAGGAATTTTCCAGACATCTGTTGAGACACAATAATCCTGTAAAAAAAGGGAAATATTGGTATGAATAATAATTTTGAATTATAGAAAGAGAGGTTTGGAGGAGCTCGTGTGTCATAATGCCATTGCATTATGTTTTCCTCACGCGTGCCTTGTTTAGAGGATTAAGTCTTTTTCGTTGACACAAACAACTTCTAATTTCTTAATCATATTTCTAGTTTTCCACTAAGAAAAGTTTAAGACCTCTGCATTTTATAATTAAAAGATGAGCTTATCAGGAAAAATTTATAAAATCACAATCGGGATTAAAAGTTTTAATCTCTTGTTAATTAAACCTGTACTAGTTTGCCTATAAAAAAAGCTGCAAATGCTTAAGTTAGTAATATTATGAGAAAAGAAGATCCTACTGAAAAAAAATTATAATGTATTGAAGAAAAAAAATCTGGCAAAATTTTAATTTTATTTTACGTAATTTAATATTTGCTAATTATCCATGTATAAAAAGTAATTTTAATTAAATAAATAATTGAAATGAATATAGCCCCGTTTAAACCAATAGAATAACTTTATTTATTAGGAAATTATTTGTTTATATCTTTATTTCAAATCTACAATACAGTGTCTGTAAATCAAGATTTTCATGGATTATGATACCAGGCAAAATAGAGTTACCATACATCTTTCAAACAAGGAAAATTGTTCAAACAACAAGAATATTCCAAATCGTCCAATATATTGTCCTATCTTGATAAGCATACAAAAAAGCTATTTATATCCATAATTAAATGGTAGGATAAAAATAAATTTCTGAGAACCCCTCGACATTTTTGACAAACTTGTACTAGAACAACCAACAGCAATTGTTATAGGGCAAAAAATAATTATTTTGAATTTAAAAATATACAGATAATTAATTTATGAAATTGCAATGATACAAAGCATTTTGAAATTTCTTCTTAAATCCTTAAAAAACAACACGATTTTTATAGATGAAAAGAAACGTTTCTAAATGAGAACAACGTTTGCCAAATTTAGTTTCTTATATTTCTCAGAGAGAGAAATATAAGAAATAGAGAAAATAGAGGATGTCTAAAACTGGATTAATTCTGAACGTGCAATAGGTTGAGAAACAAAGCGGGAACTAATTGGTGTTGACCCCCCTTAAGAATGAGCTTTAATTGGCTGTCACATCTCAGAAGTACATTTTGATTGGTTGCCTCCTTTTACATGTTTGAAGTGAACCTGGGTTACAAATGTGTAAGAACAGCTTCTTAGACATTTTTAAGCCAGATTTGTTTCATATTAGAGTTATTATATATCATCTAAGTAAAATTTAAAAAAATATTTGATTGTGTAGATAAACGTGTGAAATGTGTTCCAACCTTTTCCTCCTTTACCTATTTTAAGAAAATTTAACATGAATAATATACCGCCGAAAACATTTTCATTCATAAAATGTGATTCATTACTACACCATATTGATTTGTCACAACAATTTTCAAACTCAAAAGACGAACTCAGAATTTGAAAGCTTACAGCATCAACAAAACATTCGATTGGAGGAAAAAATAGTCTACCATTTTGATTTACTTCACTGACTGCTTGATCCACTTCCCCGGAACACTCAATACGAAACATTCTAGAAAAGTCGAACATTCTGATTCAATTTCCACCGCTTAGAATGCATATCAAATATCGCCTGCGTACCATAGATGTTCTCGACAACTTAGAATCCATTGTGAATAAATTTGTTTCCTCAGAGAGCAACTATCAAACGAGAGATTCCGACGAATTGCAAGCAGAGAAGCTCCGGTTACCTTTTCCTATTTCCATTTTAAACAACAAATGACATGTTTCGAGTAACGCAGCCGACAGCCGTTGATGTGAATACGGATTGGAAGTGACATCAACAATAGTTGGGGAACTTGTATACTTTAGTAAACTAGCAACCTCGCATACTTAACATGCGGCAGCTCGGTATCATTGTGGAACATGAACGACAGATTTCACTCTGGACTCCATTTTGGATACCGCCATTTTCGTGTTCATGTTGTGGCAGGGGAGCTTATTATCCTTCAAACTTTGAAATAAAGAAGGAACTATTCTCAAATAAGTTGAAGCCTTATCTTTCTAAAGTTTATCAAGAATTTTGAGGTTATTTAATTAGAATAGCATGATTTTGACTTAGAATGGATATGACAACCTGAATGTATATCAATAGAACGGATACAATTCTAGCTCTTGTGTAATATACTTTTAATTTACTTTTGGCCGAACGTTGTAGGAAATTTTTGATTAAAGAACATTATTTTTTACATTGTTATATCTGTAATTGAATTTCCATTGTAATATTTATTCTGAGTTAATTTTTTTTTAAAAAAAAAATCATAGTTTGACTAAAGAAGCATTAAAAAAAATTTAAAATACGTTTTATATCATTAAGAAATAGAATATTGTTCATCAATAAGAATTACAAGTTACACAGTTTTATAGAAAAAAGTCTCTCTGTCTCTCTCTCCTCTCTAGTGCTACTTTTAGATGATCGTATAAGAGAGTTCCAATTTTAATAGTTACTGCAAACCTAAATGATTTCATTTAAAAAAATTTAAACACTGAATTATCTGAAGTCCGGGAAAGCAACTGATACAACAAATCCCCAATTGCCCATTGTGTAGTGCTGTTGCAGCAAATCGTTTCTATTTAGAAGAAAATATGGGGCAACGGTCAAGCTGTATCTTTGTGTCAGAATGTAAACAAGAACTTGTGGATTGTTCTCGTGCTAAACCCTTACCTTGTAAAATATTAATTTTTTTTTTTTTTTTTTTTTTTTTTTTGCAAAATATATTTTTAACGATGTTAAATTGCTGATACTATGTCATTGTGTCCACTTTCTCGCATTGCACTAAAAATCTAAAGTGAAACTTTTAGGCTTAACCTACTTCCACACAGTCAACTATTTTATCGTTTGTGCTTCTACAGTATGTTTATTTGCAAGCAATAGACAGTGATTTAATTTTAAAAAACGAAGGAGAATGGAAGAAAATAAACTGCAAAGAATAGATCGATTTGGAAAAACTGAAAATCTTCTGCATTTTAGCTTTTTATACCAAATGAACAATTCCTTAAAAATAGCAGCAATATTCCAAATTTAATCCCTCATACAAAGAAAAAACCAAGTTTATTCGTAATTCAGGTCATTTTTATACTGTAATTCAATTTCTAATTAAGTACTATTAATGTATCTAAATGCAGTACTTTTGAAATAGGATTTGTATTGAAAATGATCATGCATGATTTTAATGAACAAATATGGACAAGGTCTACAATAAATCATTATTATCATATTTGGCAAGATATCCTCGTTGGCCAGTGTCTTCCCTTGAAGATTCCTCCATAATAACCTCTTGTTTACTTTTGTTCGCCAAGTTTTCTCGTTTATAATCTCGAAGTCCAATTCTACTGAGTCTGCCCATCTCAGCCTTGGTCTTCCACGCTTCTTCCGAATCCCAGTAACTTTGACCTGCAATACCTTTTTGACAACATTACCATCTGGCATTCGAATTATGTGGGCTATCCAATTAATTCTATTTATTTTTATGTATTTAATGATTTCAGGTTGTTTATAAATTCTATATAGTTCAAAATTGTATCTTCTTCTCCAGTTGTTATTTTCGTTTACATTTCCAAATATACTTCGAAGTATTATTCTCTCAAAAGATGCCATTCGATTTTCATCCAGTTTTGCTATTGTCCCATCGAATCCCTATCTTGAAATAGAATCTTATAAATTTGAAACCTAAAGAGTTTTACCAACTTAGGATCAATTATTATATCCGATAACAGATATATCTCACGAAATCTAAAATCGATGATATCTGGCAAATAGGGCTTTTTATGAACTGAGGAGGTTTTTTAAAATCTAAATAGATGTCTATAATAAATAGAAATCATTATACAGAAAGTGACCTAAAATGGTTCCGACCTCTGACTCTGTATTTAAGAGAAAGCTATCACATCCTGGATGGATCGATCGCAATTTTCAGCACTTTCCCTGATCTCGTATTACAAACGCCAGAGAATCAAGGTCTATCGACAACCCAACCAGCATCAAACCCCTTTCAAATTGTTAATGTTAGCACATTTCCGAAAGTGAAACAATATACCTGATGCCGTCCGAATGGGATGTCTATCCGTTTGTGTAAAGTGTTTCAGATAAGCGCTCGGCTCCAGGTTTCGAATTCAGAGTTCCAGATTACAATCTTTTAGTGACTCCGGTTAAATTACTTTCTTTGACGTGAAATGTGTATATTGTGCAGAAGCTCATCGAAATGATTTTGATTTTAAAAAAGCTCGGTTCTAATTATTCATGGCAATATTTTGTATATTTGCTTAGCAGCTTTTTTTTTCTCTCCAAATAATATCTTCTTCATATCTTTCTTTGACTTATTTCATAAATTTGGTACTTGTTTCATCACAGTTTAATGGAGTGTGATTATCCTTTTTCCTGATTGAATGTATAAATATAAACATATGAGTGATTTTCGGTAATTTGCTTTACCGCTAATGATGAGGAATGGTTTTTATTTATTTGTAAAAGAAGTTAAAGGATTATATATAATTACATAGCACTTAATAAATTATAGTTAAAAAATCTAAAAAACACGCTTAGTTAATCGAACTAAAAAGTAAAAAATAATTCTTAATATAAGAATAAAATGATTAACAATAAAATTAATGTCATTGTGGTAAAAGCGTGGGGTACTTGATATAAATTGTTATAATTTCTTACTAGTTCTATTCCGAAATGCAGAGTTAGTGTAAAAATGTAGTACAAAGCACCCCACACTTTTACCACAATGACCTTAATTTTCTCGTTAATCATTTTATTCTTATACTAAGAATTATATTTTACTTTTTAGCTCAATTGACTATAAAAGCGTGTTTTTTTTTTAGTTTTTTAAACTATAATTGATTTATTGATGAAATTAATCTTGAATGCGCCATTTTTTTTAGAATCTGAAATACCCATTGGCATTTTCGCATTAGGGTTGAAACTTGATCTTTTAGTCGCCAAATCTAGAAATGAGATCTGGGATTAGTCCCCAACTTGGAAATGTGAAATCATTAATCCTGATGATCCTGATCAAGACAATGGAACAAAATTAAATTATTGTATTGTCATAGGTCCTTGACTAGTGTGCAAAATTTCGAATTAATCTGACCTTTTAAAGTGGGTAAAAATCGAATCAAAGATTCCGTTACATTCAGGTGAAGCTTATAAAAGCGTGTTAAAATATATTGGAGACTATATTCAGGAAATCTTCAGACTTCGCGGTGAACTACAATCAATTTTTCATTATTTTGGGCCCACAGTGTTCAAGCGATACTGGGTGTCCCGAAACTCAAAGTCAAGCAGATACGGAAAATATTACATGTACTGGGAAAAAATTTTAAATAATTAACATTAACTAATTTCAATTCATTTAATGAATCAAAAGATTAGCAATAATTTTTATGGATAGATGCGTAGCAAGTGTTGAAGCATCTTGGAATCTTATCTAAATGGGTCATCTTTGGAATCAACTTGCCTAGGGTAGTATGTAATATTTTTCTTTTTATAGAGAGTCAAAGTTAGGGGGTATCTTTTTCTCAAACTACGTTAATTTTAAACTACATCAACAAAACAGAAAAAAAAAATTTCCCATTTGTGATTGTGATTAATGGAGTTGATTCATGACCAGAGGGCGCTGCGATCGTTTGCCGATTGTAACGTGATTATCAAGTAAACAACAACAGCTATACGAATTACACTTGCGGTTGATTGCTAACGGTCGATTTTGCTGACATTCTAGTTTTATATTCTTTAAATTATTTTGGTACTCTAAATATTCTTAATATATTTTCTAGTCGTTTGCTTTTCGTATATTTATTAAATATATACACAGTTTGGTACTTATGAATTATCGCAACCTATCGGTGACATTATAAGCACAAACTTGCCAATTCAGTGCGTACGACACATAGGAAATCGCGGTTGCCAACTTGGCGAGTTATTGATAGAGTTGTGATAATGCATAAGTACCCAAAATTCTTTGGGTAGATGGTGGTTCGGAAAAACAAAACTTTGTAGAAATTGAATTTGGTTTTAATGTTGATAGTAGATGCCAATCCGAAAATGCCGCCAAAATACTCAGTCGAATCAAACACGAATGAAATACGGGGGAATTTGTTGAGCATATTGTCATGTGATTATGATGTCAAATGAATCGAGTCCATAGCACGGATATGTAAGATTACGTTAGAGAAAAAATCATCGTAAAATTGTGAAATGTGTGGTTAGAGTAGCTAATGATATGATGGCGGATGTCAATTTTCCACATTTTCAAAAATATGCTAGTCTTCGCTTTACCAAGTGGTAGGGAATTTTTTTGAATTTTTCACAGAACTGATATGACCCCATGCCCGTTAGAACGTTGAGTTCCAGGAAACTGCATATTCACCTGAAAACATTTAAAACATCTATTAAATAAATAAAAGAGCATGAAGTTTGACGTAATTTTCTTTTCATTTGGTTTGTCTAGTTTTTAAAATATTTTAAAGCTCGATTTATAAATATTTTTTTTTCATCCAACAGATTGAAGTACAGTATTCAAAGAAGTTCGAAAATAACAATCTAGAAACGCAGATGGTAAGTAATGAAATTCTATGACTTTTCTCAGAAATCGATTTTTTCGTATTGTTATGGACAAACAGTGAAATAGAGTGAGTGCGCCAAAATGTTTATTTTAAATATACTGTAAATGTTTGCGTATGCGAACCATAATGTTTTGTTAACTGTATATGGTTTCAACAACAAATCAGGCGTGATCAAGTGACTGTTTCGCCTCCTCATCCATCATAGCTTAAAACATCAATATATATCTGGTGAAACTGAAAACAATCCCAAGAAAATATCATAACAATATATGATTTTCAAATACTGTTGAACGAATATTGTCAACAATTGAATTGGATTCATATTCAAGTGAAATGACAAAAAGAACCGATGGGGAATGAAGAAAATTGGTAACTTTGAAATGACATTATACAAAAAAAAACTTCTTTTCTAGGATGTTGTAAGTGACAATTCCTTTGAACCCTGTTTTCAAGGTAATATATTCGATTCAAAAACTTTCATGGTAATATGTTTTTTTTTTTTTAGTAATGCGTTTAAACTTTATATAAAATAATATTTTCAAATGTTTGAGTTTAAATTCAATGAATATATATATACAAGGGGTGATCAAATGAAAAGGTACGAAATGACATAAAAATGAAACAGTTAAATATTGCATATTCCGCCAAGGAGAATGTAGCGAACATCTCGGGATGCCATGAGACTTGACTGGGAACGGATCATGCGCGGGTGCCCGCATGCGCAGGAGAGAGAAAGGCTCTTATAAAAAGCGGCGTCCAAATGATGCGAGCAAGAAAAAGCATTAACTCCGATGTGTACTGTGAGTCACTCCGACGCCTACGCAGGTCCATCAAAACAAAAGACCGGGGCTGCTCACGGAGGGTGTGGTTCTGCTCCATGATAACGCGCGTCCACACGTCTCCAGAGTCACACAAATGGAACTGGACAAGTTCCAATGGGAGACGTTGGACCATCCGTCCTACAGTCCGGACATGTCACCCTGCGATTTCCATGTGTTTGGTCCACTGAAGAAACACCTGAAAGGAAAGCGCTTCAACTCGGACGACGTACTCAAGGACACTGTGAAGGACTGGGTCTCGTCACAGCCACAGGAATTCTGGGAACAAGGAATCCTGCGGCTTGTTCATCAGTGGGATCGTTGTGCTCAGGCCTATGGTGTATATTTTGAATAAAGTCTATATTTGTACCCACCGTGTCGTTTCGTACCTTTTCATTTGATCATCCCTTGTATTTGTTATGTATTGGAACTGGATTCTCACACAAGAATTTGCAATTTATTCAAAAAAGATAAACTAAAATACATTCTCACGGGTGACTTTTAAAATTTATATCGATATACAATTTTTTCCTCACAGATTTGGAAAGAAATCATTAACGAATAATTTTTTTTTATAAAATGTATGAGCTTATGACACAATTTTCTTTTCCAAAACAAAAGATGGAAGCAACAATTTGTATCAAAAATATATAAATAAGATGTGTTCATTTAAAAGGCTTTTATAAAACTATTGAAATACTTGATTTATAATAAGTTTACCAACTTAAACACTTCTTCGCCGTGTGTGTGTGTGTGTGTGTGTGTGTGTGCGTGCGTGCGTGCGTGCGTGTGTGTGCGCGCGTGTGTGTGTGTGTGTGTGTGTGTGTGTGTGTGTGTGTGTGTGTGTGTGTGTGTGTGTGTGTGTGTGTGTGTGTGTGTGTGTGTGTGTGTGTGTGTGTGTGTGTCCACGATAGCCCAAAAGACATGGTCACAAACTCGTGGTCAGCGTGTCATGAGTTAGAGCCTTCGTGCCACTTAATATCCTCTATTTGGAGGGTGGATACACGTTAAATCTGCCGTGGCTCAAAGTCTTTACGTTGGGGTGGTGTGAAAGATGAGTAGGATGTCAACTCAGGTGTAATCCTCATCACTTGACCATAGTTTTGAATTACGAGGTCCGTCACCAAAAGCAGTGTTACTTTTAGGGTGATGCTAATGAACTCTCACTCACGCCACCTTCTTTTCAGGTCATGGTATGACTGAGAGTTCATTAACGGTTCTTTTCAAGTCATGTCGTTTACCCGTTATAGTGGTTAGAGACGCTGACTGCTGTGCTGTAGGGCCTGGGTTCGAATCCCGGAGAAGGCATGAATGCCTGTAAATGTAAAGTGCTCTCATGGCATGGGGGTACTCTAAATAGCCGTCAAGCCGCAAGTCCTTTTAGTGTGGTTGGTGGAAGGGGAAAAGTGGTGGAAGGGGCTACTGATCCCCTCTCAGGGAGTTCTCCCTCAAAATTGGAGTGAAACCGAGTTAAATTGTATTGTGACCTGCATGGTGTTCAAACCAACGGCTAACGGCACGCGTACAATTTAACCCTCTGCCATGACGAATTTCCTGAGCCTCAACCTGGAATTGCTGATCAGGTAGCATTAGCAACAACAACAACGTCCTTTTCAGGTCTTAATAGCCAAGTAATAATGGTTAAGACCCTGTAGATAGTCATTGTTACATTGAGAGAAGTCAAGAGGCGAGCTCGTGTCTTGTTGTTTTTGTTGCCCATCTCCATGTCTAGCCAGGCTAGACCGTCTATGATTTCACTTACTCTCAAAAAGTCCAACACCATTGGAGGGTCATCATAAAGATCTTGTTTTGTAAGCCCCAGGCAGTCAAGAATGTGTTTTGGAGATGCCTTGCAGGCATAACACCTAACAAAAGTCGGAAGTCTCATGTCTTGATACCATTAATGCTTCCACCGAATAGCGAGGCAACGCACTCTAAATCTCTCGATACTCAGAGCTTTCACGTTGGAGTGATGTAGAAGTCTGGAGAGAGGTGTGACAGCACAGGCGTTGTTTCGTCCTAGCCACTTGAATGTGGTTCAAAGTTTAAAGGTACGTTACTCGTGTTTCTTTTAAATGCGTCATCCTTAAATAATCAATTTGATATGTTCCCTTCAATGAAATTCCAGACTAGTATCTAAACTTAACACATGAATTTCCTATCATGTTTCTTTTGCTATTATATATAGAAACTTGTTCCCCATATTTATATTTTAGAATATAAAATATTCTAAATCCTGTACAATATTAGCACCTTCTGTTCCATTTTAAACGGAGCAAAGTAAATAACTGCAAAGTATTAATGAAATTCCATAATTAAGTTCAATATCTGCTCAAAACTCGTATTAAACGTAAAATGCTTGACACGACGAGACATCTAAAGCTATTCCATTTAATATTTCGTATTACGAGCGTCGAGCAACTGCGCTAGTCATTAAGCCTCCGAATGACATGTTCCGTGCAGACGACATCTGACGAGATTCGAAATTGAAACTGGCAGCGACAGCTAAATTGAGAGTAACTTTGTACTACAGAGACGGCAGGCGAGGTGTTTATCGTTTGCAGAGTCAGTGTCAGTGAAGCGTATAGAAGTAAAATTCTCTAGACCAAAATAGAAAATTCGAAATTGCATAATTCTATTCCAAAGCCATCAGAACAATTTTTAAACATCGCTTAAATGCAAATGTTTGTTATTATAAAGAAAACAATGAATCGCTGGCAACAACAGCAATATTTTATTCATTCATATGAAGAAAGTTTCTTTTACTGCGTATGCTTTGAAAAAGTAGAACATGGGTGTTTTGGTTTTCTGTACTTATTTTCTATGGATGAATAATTCTTTTAAAAGATAATTATAAGTCTTGGTGTAGTTTTTTAACGTTAATGATAGAAGACATTGGAATTATTATTTGAAATATCATTCTTTTTCAAATTTTGGTAGTTTCAATTATTTTTGTACATTTTATGTGTGTGTGTGTAAATAAAGAAATAACAGTTTTATAAAAATTACTATGCTTGAATTCCTTGTATGGGCAATATTCAAATTTTAAAAAATTTCTAATTTTTACTCCTTTTTTTATCATGCATATTTAATTCAAATCTTTATAGTATGCAGTTTCTAAAAATATACATAATGTGTTATTTATTTTAAATATCAGTATTCCACATTTTAAAAAGTTTTTCATTTTAAAAGTGTAGATTTTTTGTGATTAAAAAAGTTTGGTGAAATAGGTTTTGATTACTGTCGCAAAAAAATATGTTTTTCTCAACAAAAAAAAGGAACAATGTAAAAGCATCGAACATCTAGTTTTTCTTATTCTCTTTTTCATAAATTGCTTTGTCCCTATTGTTTGGCAGAATATGTTAAATAAATTTTTACATTAAATTCTTGTATTTTTTTTATATAACGGCTTGGTATTTTTCAAAACTCCTTGATCTTATCTGTGTCAGTAAGTATTGTATTTTAATACTTAATTCTTTTCAGATTAACAATTAAAAATCAACTCAAACTAAAAAAAGAAAGGGAAAAAGGCAATTCACATGGCATAGAAAATAGAAAATAAAAATGTTTTGAAAAATACGAACCTCATATGAAAATACATTAAATTCAGAGACCTAATAAAAAAAATTGTTCCTTGCCTTTTTATTAAAATTGAAAAAAAAGACACAAATTTTTAAAAAATTTAGATCGTATTATTCGTTTTGCTTAATGAATCGGGAATAACTCTTTAAATTTATTTCATCTTTTTTTTTTTTATTAAGCAAAGAAAAAGTTGGAAAAAAAAGTTAAATCATTTAGTCGTAAAACAGACGAATCTTAAAACATTTTCTTATATAAACGAAAGTTTAATCATAAGTTGTAAATCAAATTTTCGAATATTTAAAAAAAATTGTAAAGGAATTTTCAGCAATTTGAAAGTCAAGTACTAAAATGATTCATTTTTTTTTTTTTTTTGATAAATTTAGAAGTTTTTTTCTTTTTCTTAAATCTTTACAGGTTTAATCTTAAGACATTTCTTTGTTAGATTTCAGGAATAGAATTATATCAATATTGTAAAGTAAATTGAAAAGACTTTTTAGTAAAAAAATTATATTTTTTTCGTAGCATGAAAATATTAGAAATATTTTATAAAACGCAAAGGTAAAAAGAAAAACATATTAAAACTATTATAAAACATTTCTTTTTAGCGTTTATCCTTATGAATAAAAGAACCCATCGAGAAAATGCTTAAAAATATCATCTATTTTTTCCATTTCTATTTTTCTTATGAAATCGTTTTATACAATTCAAGCAAAAAATTGTAAAACATTTTTTTTTTTTTTTACTTATTTCAAATAAACCTTTTTCTTTACAGAAAATAGATATATGTATAAGTAAAATAATAGTTTCTGATATAGTTTTACAAAAAAACTTTCGCATACATATAAGAACCAAAAATATATTATTAGGTTTGAGAAGTAAGACTTAATCAAACTAGCTGATTTATTCACTTTAAAATCTATTGTACCCAAAATTCTCATTGTGCTTTTAAAATTCAATTTTTATACGATCTTTACAGACACCTCAGTTTCAAAAGAATTCTTTTTTTATTCCTCTGCAAGAATATCAATAGAAATTTCTAACTTTCTTAGAAAACAGAAATCAAACAAATGCATTGAGATGAACACAAGCATTTTATAACCGAATACACTAGGCTAATAAGCTAACGGAATCTTACACCATCTCTCTATCTAGCTTCGAATTTATATCAGAAAACTTAACAAAAAGAAACTCAGAATTTGAAAGAAATCAAATCGCTTTAAAGACGAGATTTTACCTTCTTTTTTTACTTTCTTTCCTTCTTTTTTTAATTGTACTTTGCACCCTGGAACCCAGACACTTTACATTTCATTAAATTAACCATCGGCGAATTCTCGTTTAAATTCGAATTTGCATTCGAATAGGAACCGATGCGGTATTCAACGGAAATATGCTAATGCAAATGCGACAGCAATAAGGGTTGGATTACAGCAGTTCGCCTAACTGTTGAGAAAATGGTAAGAAACGAGACGTTATAAAGGTTTTCCGTTAGAAAATTTCTCGAGGGGAATTAATTTGGTCTTACAGCTTTCTTATTTTGTGTGAAACATGCTTCAGAATGATTCCGAGTGATTTCTCCTTCTCTTGCGAGAGTTTTACTTAAGAAAAAAATCATAATAAAAGAAAGAAAAGCGTCGTTTCTGTTAGTTGATATTAAAGATCCAGGCACTCTGTAAAGAGATTAAAGAAAGGTAAGACGCTGAGATTAAATTCTCTCAGAGTCTAATTTTTATTTCTACTTCGCCCTCCTCTTTCAGTCTCTCTTTCCTGTACTATCAATTGTTTACAAGTTGTGCAGTTAATTTTAGCATACATCGTGCAAGTGGTATTAAATTATTTCTACTGTTTTGGATTACTTTTTAAATTTCTAGAGAATTTTCTTGTATTATCATATTTAAAAGAATTATATAAATAAATGTTTTACATCCCGTATAAAACAACAAGTAAAACATCTATAAAATTAAAATACGTACATATGTTATTGTCATATTTTTATATTTTTGTGCTGAACACATTAAATTTTAACAACGTTAAAACGCTTTCTTTTATTAGCTTCACTTGTACGTAACGAAGTTTTGTGCTCGATTTTTACCCACTTTAAAAAGTCAGATTAATTCGAAATTTTGCACACTTGTCAAGGACCGATAACAATACAGTAATTTAATAATTTTGTTCCATTGTCCTGATCATGATCATCAGGAATAATGATTTCTAATTTTCAGATTTAGCAACTAATTCCAGATCCCAGTTCCAGATTTAGTGACTAAAAGATTAAGTTACAACCCTACAGCGAAAACGCTCATGATGGTTAATACAAATAATGATCTTTTTAAGTGAAAAATATCATTGACTTTAAACCTTCTTCCGCATTAAATATTTCAAACTTAGGTCTTCCAGATTTTATTCAATTGACTGATCCTACATATTGCAAATCAGGCCGTATCGACGCACTGATAGGAGGACAATGGGTATTCCAGATTCTAAAAAATGACGCATTTAAGATGAATTCATCAATGAGTAAATGATAGTTTAAAAAACTAAAAAAAAAAACCCACACTTTAATTGTAGATCGAACAGAAAATTTTTTAAAAAATTATAGTTTAAAAAAACTAAAAAACATGCTTTATGATTAATCGAACTAAAAAGTAAAAAATAATTCGTAATATAAGAATAAAGTGATTAACAATAAAATTAATGTAATAGTGGTAAAAGCGTGGGGTGCTTTGTACTACATTTTTATACTAATTCTGCATTTCGGAATAGAACTAGTAGAAATTTTAACAATTGATATCGAGCACCCCAGTAACTCTCAACTTTTCTTTTTTTTTTCACAGTTTTAATAATTTTAAAATTTGGTGGCACACTAAAAATAAAATAAGTTTAAAAGAATTTTACTTATCTGCAATACGCTATGTAAAATAATTTATAATAATAATTCTCAATGTTAAATAAAGTAATATGTACGACAAAGACAACAAAATGTTTGTTGAGTAATTAATTATAAATTAATTATAAGAATACACACATAAGGTGAAATTTGAGCTTAATGATCTTTGACAATTTCGTTTATATTGGGTCGTAAAAATGATAATGCCTCCCTCATTTTGTCATCTACATTTAAAAGTCTCGATCTTTTTTTTTTTTCATTTTTATATTTGTTAATGCTGAAAATCCGAGAATTAACGCAAATAAGATGTAGATAATTGTAACAATATGTTTAAAGCTTTTTAGGCTGTTATGAGATAATAGCCTCTAATTTTAATCCAAAATGAATTAATAGGCTCTTTCGGACGTTTTGAAATTAAATCTCGATTATTACAGAGTGAAATTAGTTTTCTCTCTTCATTCAAAGCTAATTCATATACAGATGAACCCGTTATCACAAATAGATTACGAACATTTTTTTGTATCCATCTATCCGCAAAAGGATAAGTTAAATATACCACGAATATTTATAGTTTATTTCTATAAAACGGCCAAAGATTCGATTCCGGATTTTTTTTTCTCAGAGTATAATTGATAATGCAAAAATAAAAAATAAAAATAGCGGCACACAAAAGAGCCGCGGCACAGTGGTTCAGAATCACTGCTCTCGACAGCGATTCAAAATCACAAGATCCTAAGCACTTAATCTGAATCGTTTAATAAAAAATTTACTCAAAATGCCTTAACTTAGCTTATATATAAAGACGTAAATAGCTCTGTAATTCTCTAAATAAGCATAAAATCTGGACATTGAAAATGTAGATATTCAATTAAAATACTGAGAAAAGTCATAAAAACCTAAAGATGTGTGTGAATTCATTTTAAAACTTAATTGGTTTTTAACTAATTCTAAAATTTACATTCATATTTATTTGTTTTATTTACTCGTCAGATTTATTGTCGCTATCCGGTAATTACATACATTACCAGTTTATTTCAAAAACTAAAAAAAAATTTTACACCTAATATCCGCATGTTGAAAGCAATGGATTTTCACACGCTATTTTCATTCTTTAGAACTTTTTTTCCTCTTGCATATAAACAATAGTTAACATTCTAATAAAGATTCTAGTTACTATAAGAACTTAACCACACAATATATTTATTTATGTAGTTTGTAGGTCTGTCGGAAGCAGCATATATTTGCGCCCTACTTTGAAAAATAGTGTTAAAACATAGATATACATAATTTCCCTAGATGTGCACACTTTGAGTAAAATACTTGTACTTTATCACAAATAGTCGAGAAATTTTAAGGAAATTCTCTATAAAATTTAATTCTATTTAAAGGGTTATTTAGAATTTATAGGACAAACAGAAGTTGCGTTATCTTTATAAAATTTGTCCTATGAATTTTGAATCACTCTGCATTTTCATCCAAATAGGTGCCATGCTTTATTTCTTACGCCCATTTATGAAATTTGGATAAAAAAAATTATGATTTGTAAACAGTCAAAACTACATAAAACTCCTATGGAAAGAGACTCAAAGGTATTTTAAATATAAAGTAAACCCAAAATCTTGTCCTGGCTATAAATATTCATTACAAAATAACCATTTAATATAATGTATTTTTTTTTACCCTAAGTATAGGTCAGTTTTAGTAGTTTTACTGTGAATTATATGACTCTAATGCTCCTTCAAGAGTGACCCAGGAAAACATTTGTAAAAAAGACATTTTTTTTTTTTTTGCCTAAATGCCGTCGATTCAAGAGAAAGCCCAATGTGTGCTTTGGTTTCACAAAGCGAAATTCGCCCATTAATGCTCAGTTTTAAGGAAGTAAACCTCCTGGTGCAAAATAAATAAAGCGCTGGTATGAAATGTTTGAAGAAATAGGCAGCGTTAAGGATCTTAGTAGAAGTGGCAAGGCGTGAGTGAAGAGACTACTGAATTTAACATTTGGTGGGAATTGGAATACCGCTTGCTTAGATATTCTCCGACCTGCCAAGGGTGGCACACGTTGAAATTTACTGAAATAAATGATCTTAAAAAAGTTCATAATAATATTTAAAATATATCGAGAAAAAAACACATGTCTAACTATAAAAGTTGTGACGGTTCTATCCGCGCTCCTTCTACTAATAGTACTTTTGGGAAATTTCTGGTCTTTAAAAACTATTTTACTATAAAATTCCTCTTCGAAGAAGGAGACGGGATTATGCTAATTAAGTCTACTATATATTGTCTAGGTTTTCAGGTTAGAAAGAGAGATAGGATAGACTGCTATCGGAGCAGAGATTAATCAAACTGAATGTGAATCGCAGATATTTAATATTTGATTATTGAATTACTTAAGATGACGAATGGTCACTGGAGATTGAATCTAGATTAAACGGCTAAGAAGTCAGAGCTATTGCCTTGAGTAAGTGTGTTTAGTATTAAAGTCTTCTCATATCTCGTTATCTGTCTGCATAGTTATTGATTGGATGCATCTCTTCGACTGGATCGATTGAATTTGAGTAGTGATTAATGTGAATAAATTAGATTGTTTTGCTGAAATATGACTGGTGTTCCTTCCAATCCTTCCACATCTTTAGGCATTCAGGCAACAACATTACAAAGTTTGAGCACAATAAACATTTATAAACCGGGCAAGACTTTTGTTTCACCTTATATATTAAATTTGCTTTCCTTTCTATTTGAAATTCCTGAAATTTACATATTTTTATTTTTTAATTATTATTTATTTCTATTTGAGTCCTGTTTTGAATGTAATGCCTCAGTAATTAATTTCAAAGCACAATTCCAAGAAATTATTTTTTGTTTAAAAAAGTATAAATCATTTTAAGAAAAATTTTCTTAACTTGACAGATCTCATAAATACATAAAACATTAAAATTAATTTATGGGCTCTTTATTTTAAAAGCGACATCAACATAAACATACAAAAGTAATTATTAGAACTTAACGGAGGCATAAAAAAAGCCTTTAAACGTATATAATAATGAACGAGTTGAAATATGAAATATAAATTATAAAACTAACCAGACAATGAGTTTCAGGAAAAGCTATAAAAATAGTTAATACCCTCCAGAGAAAAAATAACTGTGTATAATAAATAATACGTAAAATAACCATCAAAAAAATTTTAGTCTTTTATATAAGACTACAATACCAATAAACACAGTCTAGTTATAATTGCAAAACAACAAACCGTTAAACTTTCCTTATCTGGTTACCATGGTCTGATAATTTTTACTACAACAATAAATTCTTTTCTATTCTAACTAGATAAGCCCAAATGACAATGCAATTTGAGATCTCTAAAGAACACACGGATACCCTGTTCGAAAAGAAAAGTCTAGTTTCCGGGAGGGAAAAAAAAGAAAAGTTGACTTAAAAGAACCGAAACCGCCTAAACCGGACGTTCCTAAATCAGCGTCCGGCACCGGGTTTTTTTCTCCCGGAATTTGAGTCATTATAAGAAGACGTATATCTCCTGCGAGATGTTCTGTGTCTGCTTTCGAACTTTTTTTTTTTCTTTTCCAACCTCATTTTATTTTCAAGAACTAAATTTCCGAAGTAGGACATACTTGAAGTTCTCTACCCCTCTAGAAAAACTAGAGTGAGGAGGAGGGGGAGTAAGTAGGGAGCAAGGGAGAAGGGGGGGGGGAGAAAATAAATAACTCACTCCCAAACATTCGTCACGTAACTTTGTTACTCAGGTGAAATGTCGTCTGGGTTAACTCACCCCAAGACCCTCCCAAAGTGCAAAGGACTCACCACCAAGATTTTTGGAACGATTATAAGGATTTCTTTCCCTTTTAGGGACCAATTTACGATATTTAAGGAGGAAGACTACTTTTCTTCTTCTTTTGGTGGTATGAGTAAGGGAAAGAGAATGAATTAGGTTTCCCTAAAAGGTTATTTACGATTTCTATGGAAGGATTTACTCATAAGCCTTAAGTAGCGATGTTAAAGATCCCTGATGGTATTATCAGTTGATACTGGAGATTCTATAACTTGGCGGTAAAGCTTTTAATGATAAAGATAATGCATCATTTTTTATAGTAATGGTATTTGGAGACAAATACATTTAGGGCAGAGCTAGAGGACATAATGTTGCATCCCAAATCACGATGGAATACAAGGATGAATATCACACACAGGGGGGATTCGTATCTCTCTCTCTAACTAGAAGATTTATTAATTTTAATTATAATCTAAACATGCAATTAACGCACTTTTGACATCTAAAAGTTCGTAAAATGTGCAAATCTAAAAATGTTGTTAGTATTTTTCAATGCCCTTTGCCTTGGCATGTATGTATTAAAGCATATAAATTAATTTTCTGCCTTTGTTTTACATGTTTTATAAGAAACTGAGCAGCTTTTTTTCTTTCACATTATTGTCTTTCATAAATTAGTGTCAAATACAACTCAAATTGAATAAATGGTACAAAAAATTAACCATTGCTTATAATTTAATTATTGATTTCATTTATTATTTCCTTTTAACTTAAAAATGCATTTTTTTTTCCTGAAATTTTGACATAGTAATTTAGTTTTTAGTTCACTAGCAAAATATTTTCTATATTTCTTAATGTTCCTTGCTTTGACAGTGACATTAAAAATATTTCTAAAACAGATGAATTAACTTCCCGCCCTTCTTTTTATGAACCCAAAAATATATATCGGAGAAAATTTTTCATAAACCTTTAAGTTTTAAATTCAAGATTGCAAAAATTCCGTCTATGTTATACAAATATCTTAATAAACACAATATTCATCTTAAAATATTCCTTTAAATATTTTTAAATACATTTTTCTTTCATATTTTTATTTCAGGGCTCTTTATCCTCCTCTGTGTCACGGCTTTTGGCAGTTCCACAATCTTTTTTCACTATACAGCTCTATCTGGAAAGCAAGTGTCCCCATGCTTCGCAGAGCTGCAAGTATTGCCGGACAGGTGAAGGTGTATTCTGGAGAAAACTCCGTTTCAGGTCAAGTTTCGTTTTAACCATAGTCAAGTGACGAAGACCCTTCTCCAAACTGAACTGGCGCTCCCCTCTCCAAACCAACGGGGGATGTTTGAGTCTTAACATATTTAACTTGCATCGGCCTCCTCTGCACGGCTGGTCTTCAGCGGTACTGAGTTCGAACTCGTGACACGCCAGTTATGAGTCCGTTACCTTGACCACTAGGATACCGCGGCCCTACGTGCTGCTTTATAAGGCAACGTTAAGAAAATACTTACTTATTCCAATCAGTTCTTAATCGCATTGTATGTTTAATTGATTACCGTATTTATTCGAATCTATGCCTCCTTCGATTCTAAGCCGTACCCAGTATTCAGTAGCACTACCATTGGAAAAAAGAGCGGCTTGAATTCGGATAAATGTGTTAAGTCACAGAAAGAAAATATATCTCTCTTCTTTGTGGCTAAGAGCTGGGTTTCTTTTAATCTGAGAAACTAAAAAATATAAAAAATGCACTTAAAAATGTATATTTTATAAACAATAATACTCTTAAATTTCAAATATCCTTTGACTGATTTGTAACCTTTTACCAGTTTAATTTCCACTCTATTTCATATCAAAAGAATCGAATTCAGCAACTGAAATCGATCTTGAAAACAAAGAAAGCTAAAACTAAGTAATGGCAAAGGTATCTCGGAATTTACTCGTTTTTGAGTGGCGTGCAAAGGTCTTAAGACACACCACAAAAATGAAGTAAATGCTATCTCTGTCTTTAAAGTTTTTATAAGACTAAAGAAAAACACACTTTTGTCTAAATAAGAAATGAATTCAGTGAGCGCTTTTCGAGTGAAAACTATTATTATCCTCCTGGAAAATCGGCAGAACTTTTTAAAAGATACGATTAACCTTAAGAGGAAGAAAAAATTAATGATCTTCTTTTGAGAACAGATGATACTCGCGTCATCAGTTAACTCTATACCATCGGTTACGATGTCAGCTGTTAAAGAATCATAAAAAGAATGATAAATGTTTCCACTGTAAAGAAGGATTTTACATCTGCTGATTTTCTTGAAGTTGCTGAGAAGTGATACCACACAGAGTCGCTTTTTTTTAGGAAGCTCTAACAAAAGTTCTTTCTTGTTTCTGTTTCTATAAAGTTACTTTGTTGAAGTCGATTATTTTTTTTTCATAAATATATCATTATATTGCCAGTCTAGAAATTCAAGCTCTAACCCTTGAAAACACCCTATTGTATTGTTGATGTGTGCATCTAAAGTATGGTTTCCTAAGCAGAAATCAATGGAGAGAGTTTATAGGGAAGAGGTGAGAAAATAAACTTCTTTTTCGTATTTTCAGAGACAAGGAATTGAAATTTTCTATTCCTTTTCGTACAGATATCGTTGTAGTACTGTTAATTATATTTATTATTTAAAAAAAACTCAACATATTTTAAGTTTTTACTAGATGAAAATGAAAAAAGGAAAAATTCTCCAAAATTATTCAATATTATAGTCTGATTTGTTACATTATCGTTTAGTATGTTCAATATTAGTGTTATATTCTTACTTAACTATTCTGTAGGGAACACCATATTGTGCTATATTACCCATTTTCTGCTTGAATAAATTTGTGTGTGTATCTGATGTTTAACCCCGTGGTGTGGTGTGGAAGTTAGGGAAGTGGGTGCCAGCTCAGGTGTCGTCCTTGCACTTGACCATGGTTCAAAATTATGAAGTCCATCACCAAAAGCCCTCGAGTAGCTGAATAGTGCGATGTTAATATTCACTCACTCATCTGGTGTTAAATGTTCCACACGCATCCTTCGTTTCCTGTACTATACTGTTAAACTAATATTTAACTTTATCTGTGTTAAATTTTTAAGAAATATTAATATTTTTAATTATTTTAGAAATTATTTTATAATTATTAATTAATTAAAATTTCAACGAAGCATTATTTTAAGTAAACACAAGTGTTTTTTTTCCACATAAATTTATTTTAAATACTGATAATTTCCAGTACAAAAATTCCCTCATGTTGATAAGTTAATACATATTAAATATAAGCTCAAAGTCCTCGCATTGGTGATGCATATCAGGTGCGTGATCAGGTATCATGCGCGTATCATGATGCGCGATCAGGTGTCGATCTCATCTCTTGACCATGGATCCAATTTACGAGTGTGCGCAAATTTATCCCATGGTCAGGTGTATAAAATGAGCAATATGCTGCAAATTAAATGGATGGATGTAGTTACAGAACAAATAGTTTACCCGATTAATTTAAATTAACAAAATTGTTGCATTTTATTTTAATAGCAAAAATATTGGCTTGGGTCACATAAATTAACAGAATAAAGTAAACAATTATAAAATTATGTGCAATTAAATCGAATAGAATTATAGTGACTATATTAATTTTGGTATTAGATTAACTAAAACCTTTTCCAAAAAGTCTTTTGTAGTGTCTTACTTCAAGTACGAATTTAATATGCAGCTTAGCAGCGTTCTTTTTACCCATCCTCAAAGATCGTTCGTAGAAAGCTTCGTACCAAGTTATTATGAACTTTCTGGCCGACGATGATAATGTACACCGATGGGTTCGGGTCTTGATTCTACAAAAGGTTCTATAGAGTCAGTGATATCTTAAAACTTCTTGGGGGTCCTGGTATCCTATGCAAAAGTAGACCCATCTTCGACCCTTTTATAGAATTTGATTCATATTCATATGCTGTTCAACAAAAGCAATCCCTAATAAAATGAAGTTTTATTTGAAGATTCCTTTCCTATATTTTATATATAAATTAGTAAAATCATTATTTATGTCTCCGAGAAATCAGCTGTTAATGATATATATTTTTCAATACTCATCAAACTTAAATTATTTTCAAATGTGATTGAGTCATACATTTTTCAATTTTTCAGAGAGTATGTCCGAGGAATTATATTTGACGAAGTTGAATCATGATTTTATCGAGAATGAGTTGACAACGAAAACTAAGCCTTACCTCCACCCGCGAGACCCTGGCCCAGCCGGCTCATAGCATAAACATTCCTGTATAGAATAAGGGGGAAATCGCATATTAAATTGTGCCCCACGACTCAAAATGTTTACGTGATGTGTTAAATTTAAGGTGAGATATTGTCAAATAATAAGATAACTCAAAATTTTCTGCTCATTTTTATGCATATGCACTATCCCACGGTAAAAAAAAATGAAAACGAAGTAAAAAAAAAATGGAATGTCATAATTATTTTAGTAGAATTAGTACTATTATTAATAACGCAACTTTGACAAACAACCCTTCCTTAAAATATTTTTGGAAAGACTCCGGTAATTCCCAGCCATTTACATATGCATTACCAATGCAGTCAAAAAGTTGGGCAATAGAAGTTGATGCGAGATGTTAATCAAAAGTAAAAAAGAAGGGGGGGGGACCAGAATTCGTAAAATTCCTTGGATCTTCTTAGAATTATTTTAACCTCATAGCATTCATTCGAATTGTATTTTAATGGGGTATAAGGGCAGAATTATCTTCACTGCATTCTAATGACTATTACATCGTAATGCCCACTGTATGAATTTCAACTTTTTCATAAGTAGACTAACCACTTAATTTGAAACAAGTTCCATCAAAACTCAAAGCACGATTTAATTGTACTAATCAAATCAACGCCAAAAACATTCCTTGGAAACCTTATCATTCTATTCCACATACAAGAGAACCATAAACTATAATCCCAAAATACATTCAACCTACGGAAAATTTTGTATTAAAAACCCACACCAGATACTTTCTTATATATCATATCTAACATTTCATTAATAATAAATTTAAACAAAATTTCGCCTACTGCTGTTTCACGTACACTCGCTCCCTTAATTCACGACCGCCACTGTACTGTAAATCCTCAGCATGCTGGTGATAAATTAAAAAGAACGGGAAACGATGAAAAAACCAGAAACAAGCTACAGCACACAGCGCAAAAAAAGTAAAATATAACAAAGCACTATATCTCTATCCATATCTGTGGAAAAGGAATTCATTACCAGTTTTCGCCCGCTGCAACGTTGAGTAGTAAAATTGGAAATAAATGGCACAGCAAAGACAGGCCCAGTCTGGGAGGTCCGATTTAAGTTATTCCGGTAGGGAATATAAATAAGGCACGGCTTCATAAATTTATATAAATACATATAGGTCCAGATGACGAAATGCCAGCTATGTTCTTTATTGCGTTGGTGTTTTATGGTATGCCCTACGGGAATACCGGGTCTGAGTTCTTGGGTTTTGTGTCTTCAACCTTTCTGGGGAGATGTTTTAAGTCAGGGTGGTATGCTTCTTTAAAGTTATAGTTAGGGAAATGTACTTTAGTTGACTTGCTTAATGGAGCTTCAGATCTTGTGGTTTTTGAATGAAAATATTCTTTTCTGCCGAAAATAATTGAGGGAGGGGGGGGGAGAAGTAAAAGTACGAATGAAAGCTTACAAAGGTCTTAAAACCAGAGTGGCAAGATTTCTTTAGAATTGCAGCTAAGAAAATGTGATTTAATGGACTTCTTTTTAATTAGATTTCCAATAATGGGACTTTGAATACTGAGTGGGAATTGAATACTGAGTGGTTATTTAATGGGAAAAAAATAAAGTTTTTTTTTTTTTGTAATTAAAATAAAAACAGAAACATTTATTGTATTCTTTTAAAGTATTAGAAAATTTATATTACTTTTTAAATAATTCTAAAAAACATTTTATAAAATATTTCACTTGCTTAAATAAATTTAGAAAAAAAAAGCAGTGAATTAATTCTAGAAGACAAGTTAAAACGTGTAGACTTAAAAATACGAAATTTAATTAAATAATTTTAACGTTCTAAATATTTTGTTTTCGTTTCTTATAATTTATATGAAAATATCATGAATTATATTTATTCCAGTTAAAGAGATGCTATGCAAAGAAATACTTTTTTAGATACGGAGTATATAATCAAATTTAATAACACTAAAAAGAAGCAGTACATTTACTATATGATTAAAATTTAGAGAATTTTTCTCTCTCATACGAACAGGAAATTGAATTATTAATTAATAAAGAATACTCATTGTATGTATGATACAACTAGGAAGAATATGCTTCGATTTTATTTTTATTTTTTCCCCCATCGATCCTATTCAAACGAAGGAAATAAAAAAGAAGAAAAAATCGTTTGCAGGAAAATCAAACGAAAAGAATTGAAACGAGGAATGAAATTATCGGCTGAATATTCAGAGCGATAACTAATGAAAAATAATTATGATAAAACACTCCCAATGATAATGAAATATTTCACTTCAAAGTTCTGTTACTAAGACACCCAAACTAATTTCATTACGCGGCGCCGTTCTAAAAATTCCATTCTCTTTCATCTAGAACCCCAGACTGATTTAATCAGCGTTCTTTTCTTTTAGATTTTGACACCGCATTCTTTTTCGAAGGCGAATGTGACAGATAAAAAAAAAAGAAGTGAGACACACAAATTTGCATTCTATGGCATTTTATTTGACATCCATAAAGTCGGCGTCGTTCTGCAATATCTGTTTAAACGTGTATCCGACCAATTTAAAACGGCATAAAATACTGACGAATACAAATTATTTTGTTTGGACGTTTCCTATTCATTCATTTAGAGTTATTGTTTTTTCTACTGGTGTGGAATTAATTTCGACTTCTTATATTCTGATGAGATGTGAATGTTGCCAAATTAAAAAAGAGAAATTATATAGTTGTTGTATAAAGTCGTGTATTTTCAAGGTTCTTCACCTGAGAGAGAGAGAGAGAGAACAAAGCCTTTTTCGACCATAAAATCGGGCGAAGTGTTAAGAATTCTCTTTTTTTGACAGTCTAATTAAAGTATTAAAATTATTAAACTTTTTCATATAGCAAAAATAAAGCATTGTTGTGTAAGTTGTAATGGCTCGTCTTTTTTATCTTTGCCAAAAAAAGAAAGACATATTATATTAGCCAGAGTAATTTTTGCTTGATGAAATATACGAGGTGATTATAAAGTCTTATTTTTAACATCTCCATTATTTTGGCTGGAATGAATTATAAAACTGAAAAGAAAACTATTAGTTGCGAGTTTAAGCTGCTTATCAAACTGAAAATGACTTTTTCAACTTAAGGTCATATACGGCTTCATGGATCATTTAGAGTCTGAGATTTTAAGTTAATGTTAAAAATATTCTAAGACAGCATTTTATTTTCCAATTATCCTCAATAGAATTTCTATTGACTAAACGGGGGTAAAAGCTGTTATAAAGATATGATTTTAGAATTCACACCATTCCATCCAACTCTTCATTGACAAACAGTAGCTGTCTATCATCAGATCTTCTTCCTGTCTTGTCTATGGATTTAGTGCATTTCTATATTGGTCCAAAAGCCCCAATAACAAGCGAGGCCAGGTCTGGAGCTTGAGGACTGCAAATAATGCCCTTTGGTGATGCATCAAGAATGACCTTGCAATCAAAAATATGGTCTGGTGTTAATTGGATTTGCGGACAATTTCTGCAGATGAGGTAAGATCGGGAATCACTAACATCAGATGATGGTTGTAAATTATATAAATTAATATATGAACCCAGAATTTCCCACCTTCGAAGCTTATAACTCTAGGCTTATTTATATGCTACACTACAACAATATTTAAACTATCCGATATATGATTCCACAAAATAACATGTGTAGTATTGTATGTTAGGCATAGTTAAAATTTTCTTATAATGTTAAATAATATGGCCCAATACTTTTCAAACGCAAAATGCTTTTATTTTAAGGTCATATTCTGACTCCATTATCGAATAAAGGTCAGTCAGCCCAGTTTAGTTTCATCCATCGAAGATAATTAAAGACAATCAGTTGACATATGCAATGACGTGTTTTCTTCCGAAGCTTGATATCAGTCTCGAACTTGTTGTAGTACTTCCACCTTTCCTAAAACATTCACATTTAATGATTAGCATTTAAGATTCTACCATAACTTTTTTAACAAAATAATATGATTTAATTTATTGCATCTTGTATAGCAAAATGCTTTTAAAGCAAGTGCATTTTTTACTTTTGTGTGCTGACATTTTTAACAAATATGTATTTCTTGAAAGAATGTTTTCAGTAAAAAGTAGAAGTTGGCAACACTGAGGCAAATTAATTGATTAAGGAGAAAAATTTAATTGCATTTGTCTTGTGACTATGACGCCATATAAATTAAGTCTATAGGTTATTTCTTAAGCCCAATAAGTCGCATATTTAGTTTTATAATTTTTAATGGGAATCAAATACATTTTTAACTTTCATTTATATCTATACGTAATCAATAAGCAAAGAAATATATAGAAATATAACAAGACAGTATAAACTAAAAATAAAACAGCCTCAGTTGAATAGTAAGAAACTCTTAGTCTTAGGAACTAAGATTATGGGGGTTAAGCATAGTTTTAAGGACAGCTAACTTTTCCCTGTATTTCCATACCACTGGGCGGCAAGAAAAGAAAAGAGATTAAATATAAGATTACATTTATACCAAGTATACGTAATAACCATAAAACTAGAAAATTATAATAAAAACACTCAAAATAAACTATCAATTGCAAATATCAAATAAAGAATACCGTGGAAAAAATAAATCTACATACTTGAGCCAGGAAATTAAATATTTAAGTAAAACAGAATTTTTGAAACAAATTAACAGCACAAAGCGTCTTAATCTCATCTTCAAGACTACAGAGAGAATGAATCGAGACCATGGCCAGGGAGGAGGGTGGAGAAAATTATATCTCTTCAAAAAGTTAGATACAGATGTGTGTTATATTAAACCAAAGTTATATTTCAACAGTGTGGTTTTTTAATCACTCTTTGAAAAAACAATTTCCATATTTCAACTTATTATCCGAATTTCCAAAAATTGCAAGGAAACGTTGGCAAATTGGAAAAAATATCATTTCATTATAGGCATTTAAATTTAAAGTACGTGATTATTATTTGACGTGATTTCTATTCCTTTCTATGAGATTATATGAGGTTACCTATCTTCAACTTTTATATACGTATTCAATCAGTTGTCAGCACACACATAGTGGTATAATTTTATAACATAATTTCACATGTCAAAAAAGATATTAATGAAATAATATTAAATGGGACTTTGATATCAAGTTATTGAATGTTAAACTGTATTAAATTAAATCGACATGAAGTGTTACTGTTCAGAAAAAGATAATATTTGAAATACCTTGAATACCTTGCAAAACATGAATATTCTGTTAGCCGTGCAATGAGAAGAATCTGAGATCAATGCATTGTCACTGTAGACATGACATTCTGTCCTGATGTATTATATAGTCACACCATTCTTCTTAAATGATGCTTTACGAGAATTTTTTTCTTTCGAATAACCGCAGTGTACTACCGGTGATGCATGACCACAGAGAGTGTAATGGTGGAAGTGAAATGCGGCAAGTAATGGCATAGGAATACAATACTCCATCAGATAAATAATAGTATTTAAGTGTCATCACTTCCCGCAGCTTTTCAATATACACATATGATTGTCTGAATTTTTTTCTTAAAGTAGAAAATAGAACCAGATGTATTTGACTGGAAATTCCCTAAAAGTAAGTCTTAATAGAACTTCAGAGGGAAAAAACTCATACGCGCCAACTCTTATTAGCTGTACATTTACAAGCAACGATAAATTTTGAGGGCGTTAGTCGTAGGGCATTATCACTTCATACTTTGCATCCTCGAAATGAGCTAGGCACTTTTAAAAAGTTTGAACGAAAATTAGTTTTATTTGTTTTAATGGAAACTAAATCTCGTTTTGAAATATAACATTTAATTATAATATGAGCAGAGTGGTGCATGCAGGAATTTTTCAAGGGGGTTGGGGGGGGGGGGTCGACGTTCGACAGTCTACCATTCTCGTATCATATCCAATACGCTGCCAAACCTATTCTTATGATTTTCTCGATTGTCGGGAACAAAAAACTGTAAAAAATAAATTATTGAATAAATAATTAGCATAAATTTAAAAAATTTATTATCAATAACAAATACTTCATTAAATTTTACATACTATACACATAGGATTGTAATCAATTGAAAACAAGGGCTAAGGGATGCGTCCGGAACCGCCCTCCCTCTTGAGTGCACCACTGAATATGAGCAATATTTAGCCATATTTGCATCAATAAATAAGTGTACTGCAAAATTAAAGTTTCAGTGAATTGAAGTTTTGTAAACAAAAATTTCAGCGCTCATATACGGATAAATAGACATATTTATAATTTCAAATGGAGTATTATATAAAAGCTAATTATTCGTTTCATCTCTCTCTATATATAAAAAAAGTTTTTCATGATGATGTAATTTATTTATTTATTTATCTCACGCACGAGAATAATAATAAAAAGGCATTAAGTTCTGTTCAAATTGTGGTTACAAATTAAAAGCAAGGCACTACTTTCAGTTCAATTAACACTTCAAGTTCAAAGCTTAACACAAACTTACATCATAAATACGTATCTGAAAATTGAAGTAGCGCATTTATATTATTTATGATCGAACCAAGCACAATTGAAAACAGAATATATGCAAGGATTAATAAACCTGTTGCAAATCTATTTATGAAAATATATCTATATAGCTATAAAAAAGGTTTTTCGTGATGATGTAGTAAATTTATTTTTAATTAAGGTATAGTTATTAAAAATGGGTCTTAAAAAGTTGAATTTTTATGAAGAGAAGCGCCAAGAAAACGAATTTTGAAAAGGTTGATATATGTGTAACATTGAAGAAAACAATATTTACTCGTGGACAATTGTATGTGGCTCTGTCAAGGTGCAGAAGCAAAGACAGAATAAAAATTCAGTGCAATTTGGATGAAAAGGGTGATTGGGCACATTATTTTCGAAGAGGCACTGAATTAAAGTGCACATTAAATTACGGATATGATGTCTTGAAATTTATTTTTTCCTGTTAACAATATATTGGGAAAAAACAGTTATATAATACATGTAAATTGCAGTTTTACAATTTGAGCAATGAGTATGAACAATTGTGTAATTTGTATAATGGGGGTTGTCCGCAGTTAGGCAGACAAGGCTTACCCCTCCCTCGTCATTAGAAAGTATTTGTTGATCTGTGTTTTGGATTTGAATTTAACTGACATATTTTCTAAGTTAAAAAATTGCAATAAATTTAACAAATAGCTTCTCTAAAGCTACTTGTTTTAAGGCATCAATAATGTTGGAAATATATTTTTAGAATTTTTTCATGTTTATTTCTTTTTTTCCAAAGTCTGAGGATTCAAAGACTTTTTTTTATTGCCCTAAAATAAATTGTAAATCAATAATTATAAATTTAAATTATATAAAAGATTTGAACGTATTACGTTTTTATCCTAAAATAACATTCTATCTTCTGTCTTAAAGAAGATTTTAAAATTTGAATAGATTTATTTTTGAAAAATTTCCCATTACAAAAATATATTATTTTTCAAATATTTTTTTTTTTTATTAAATATGTGCTTTTGGCGAATAGTATTAAATTATGAAAAAAGATAATTTGATGGAACAGACTGAACCATTTCTTCGAATTTCATAGCTTGCTTTTTTTAAATCTTCAGAAAGCATACAAATTTTATTCTAAGAGAAATCGCCATTAAGAACAGAATTCCTGATTTTATCTTCAAATAAATATTCTTAAAAGTATATTATAATAATTTTGCTCATTGTCTTTTCTAGGCAGACATGCATTTTTTTAAAGAAGGAAAAAAGAATATTTAGATATTATTTCAATACTAAACGATTTTGAAAGATTTTTATATGCTAATTAAACTTCATTTTACTTTAATAGAGGCAAATCTATGAAGACTAAATATGACAATGCGAAAATTAATTTTTATTCGAAATTCTAAACTGAAAAATAAAAGATTATTTTAATAATATTTTAATGAGTTTAAATAAGAATAAATATAAAAAGAAACATTGAGACACGCAGAATATATAAAATTCTAAAGAATGATATGAATATACAATAAAAGTATGTACAACGAAAGAAATAGAATTAAAAAGAATCAATTTTGAATACTTCTGAAAAACTTAAAAATCTTTATAGTTTCAAATAAACAAATAATTTAAAATTAAAAAAAAAAATTTAAAATCTTATTTTACGGCCCATTTTATACTCAGCACTCAAAATTGCAATATAGATAGAAACCCCCAGATATTCCCCGTAATTTCCTCGTCTATCGGTATCTTCGAATGACATTTAAAACCTCCAAATTGTTGTATCTTTAGATCAGAGATTCTAACATCTATTATAAATTTCAGCTCTTTCTATGGATCCCTAGGGTTATGATATTACATCAAGTTACAAAGAGATTTCAGATAATTGTCTATTGTCTAATAATGGTCTATTAAACGCACAAAAGATTTGCTATCCCTTTAGAATCAAGTTTATATACGTATTTGAAATTTACAGAAATTGGTCCAACTATCATCAAAGCCATTTCAAACTTTATCTTCAAGGAAAATATATGTTAGGATATGCATAAAATGATATATATGTAGGTTTCAATTAGATAATAATAATAACTAAATAGAAAATTACAGATGTATTTATGGTCATTTCAGACTTTCATCCCTTCGGTGGATCGATAAATGAGTACCATCTTGCTTGGGAACTAAGCACTAAGGGTTACGCATGAGACTGACCACCTGACTGGAACATCTGCTCATGCACCTCTGTACCCAAGCCTAACAGGCACAACAGACCTTGGCCCTTCAATGAGCCACAGAGTTTAGTTAAATGTACACTAGTACTTTATTCTTATGATTAGATGTTTGCTGCTTATATATGGCTGGGTAGCCTAGTGTTGGTCACTCGACCATGTTTTAAAATTACCAGGCCCATCACCAATAGGCTTCCTGTTGCCTTATAATGAAACGTTAATATATAAACACTTACTTACTCGCACTTATTATACTTGTGGATTTTTTTTTTCATTTAACGTAAAAACTGTTTATTAGGAAAACCATATTAGTATCTTTTCCCCTTTCATTGCTGTGCGTAAGCGGTGTTCACTTTTTAAAAAGAATTTTTACTAAAATTCACATGAAGATTCGTGTTTATCAAAAAGTTATAGCCATTTTGTGTTTCAATAGTTTGCTTTTTCAATTCCTACTATTTTACTCAGTCTCTCCTTATACATATATATATTTTTAGAAATCTTGTTCAAATTTTCGTCGTTAATAAAATGCTTTCTGTTCATTCAATCAAGTTCAAATATAATTTTTAGTGGATAACACTTGATATTAAAATAGTTTTTTCAAATATTAATTCATTAATTACCGGTTAATTAATTTAATTAATTACCGGTTCTCGACGCCAACTTAGTTTCATCTCCATTGATGTAACTGTTAAAAGAATGACAAAAGTTGGTGTCGAAAACCGGTTTTTCAACTAAACTAGCCAAATCGGGTATGCATTGTTACAACAAAGCAGACAAATCATGCTCTTTTTTCAATTCCTACTATTAGTTCACTCTCTTTATATATATATATATATATATATATCGTTCAAACTTTCAATCGTTAATAAAATACTTTCTATGCATCCATTCAAAGTAAGAATTGACTTTAAATTTTTTTTTTTTACTTGCTGATGTTGTGTTGATATTAAAACAATATTTATGTGGGTCATTCAAACCGTAATCATTATAATGATTGGTATAACAATATTTCAAATTAACAGATCTAAGCAATTTAACAATATCTTTGCAAAATTTTGGAGAGATCCGATTATGTTTGCCTATTTTATTTTTTATAGGATAATTTTCCGGTCAAAAATAATACTTTTGTTAGAAAACATTTTTCTCCTTCTCTAAATATTTCTTATGGCCCAATTTCAGACAGCGAGTTCGGAATTTGTAACATTATCCATTTGATATCACTAGGTTAAATTTGATTCAAAAAACAACTGCAAAATTTCATTCCTCCCAATAGGGCTAATCCAGAAATGTTCCACGGTGAGCCATCTATACCCGGAAATTGTTCAGAGAAAAATGTAGTAAAAGAGAAAGCAATTTTTTTTTCAAATTTACGAAAAAGAACATTGCGATAAACACTGATTGGGTGAGCAAAGTTTAAAAATAAACTGCGCAACGCCCCCGCTTTCTCTGGGAGAGCGAAGCCCATTTTCGTCACCCGGAAACGGGGTGGCCCTGTAATTCCAGGGACAGCAAAACAAAATCAACGAAAAACTTTGGAGAAATTTGCCGAGAAACAGGACTTGTAGTTACGAATCATTTATCCTCCAAAAGAACAAACTTCCTATTATTTAAGAGACTTTTTTAGTGCTGTACTTTGGAAATACTTTTTTTTTGTCGCTGCTGTTTTCTTTTCTCTGATGTGGTTTCCGGAAAATCCCGTTTCCGGATCCGAAACAATAACGACTGTTTTCCGGTCATTGGGCCGAGCGCCTCCTCTTTATCTTCATGGATTTTTGAAGAAGAAGATCATTTTGAGAGGAAAAACTATAAATAATAAATGAAAAATTGCGATATTTATAAATGAGGGGGGGGGGTTTAGAGGAGGGGGATTGATGAGGATCAAGTATTGCTCGACGATCCATTTGTAATTTTGATTTGATATGGAACAAACATCATTAAAAGGAAGAAGAAAAATAAAAACACATTTTTTTTGCTTTAAAATAAGTTGTTAGTATATGCTTTTGTGTGAATTTTTTTATATATAGGGAAGCTAATTTTTAAAAATTGTCAGAATAGACATGACGTATTTAAAATACACTCATGTCCATAAATTAAGGATAAAGCAAGTTCAGGCAAAGAAAGAGTCAGATGCAAAACAAATGTGACTTAGTTGAAAAGCCTTTTTATTAAACAAAAAGCAAAGAGCAAACAAGATGCTATATGTTTGATATCATTAATAAAAATTGCGATTTTTGTTCCCTGGAGCAAATTACAAAAAATAAATAAATAAATAAAACCAAAAAAACCCAATACTGCATGTTTAGTATGATGGCTAATACAAGGGGTGATCAAATGAAAAGGTACGAAACGACACAGTGGGTACAAATATAGACTTTATTCAAAATATACACCATAGGCCTGAGCACAACGATCCCACTGATGAACAAGCCGCAGGATTCCTTGTTCCCAGAATTCCTGTGGCTGTGACGAGACCCAGTCCTTCACAGTGTCCTTGAGTACGTCGTCCGAGTTGAAGCGCTTTCCTTTCAGGTGTTTCTTCAGTGGACCAAACACATGGAAATCGCAGGGTGACATGTCCGGACTGTAGGACGGATGGTGCAACGTCTCCCATTGGAACTTGTCCAGTTCCATTTGTGTGACTCTGGAGACGTGTGGACGCGCGTTATCATGGAGCAGAACCACACCCTCCGTGAGCAGCCCCGGTCTTTTGTTCTTGATGGACCTGCGTAGGCGTCGGAGTGACTCACAGTACACATCGGAGTTAATGCTTTTTCTGTGCTCGAGTAATTCTGTGCTCGCATCATTTGGACGCCGCTTTTTATAAGAGCCTTTGCTCTCTCCTGCGCATGCGGGCACCCGCGCATGATCCGATCCCAGTCAGAGTCTCCAATGGCATCCCGAGATGTCTCGCTACATTCTCCCTTGGCGGAATATGCAAATATTTAACTGTTTCATTTTTATGTCGTTTCGTACATTTTCATTTGATCACCCCTTGTACATAATATGTTGCCCAGACTCTGCAATACAGTCCGTACATTACGCCTGGAGATGCTAAGTATCAAATTATCGATCTGATCTTGAGTAATATTACGCCACTCATCAAGCAATGCTCTCTGAAGTTCCGGTAGACATGTAGGAGGTGTCTGCACTCGTACCGCAACTCGTCGGCCAAACATGTCTCACACATGTTCTCCTGGATTTAGGTCCAGTGTGAATACTGGCCAGTCCATACGGGTGATATCTTCCGATTGAAGCATTCATTTACGATCTTTGCAGGGTGGAGAGGACGGGCGTTGTCATCCATAAACACAAATTCTGCACCCGTGAAACAAGCGTACATGTTGTTCCAGAATGACGTCCCAAAAGATTTGGCCAGCCATGCTTCTAATTTGAACATGCAGATCAGTTCTGGTAACCCAGAATAATCCCCCCCCCCCAAACGAACAATCCTGCACATTGAAACGGTGTCGTTCAATGGTGTTCTCTTGGTGGTAACGATTATCTGGTGTTCTCCATTTGAAAGTCCGGCAAGAATCAGACTGCAAGCTAAACATGGACTCGTCAGAAAACATCACACAAGCCCACTGTTGTGGTGTCCATAATGCATGCTCCCTACTCCAAGTTAACCGCAGGTGACTGTGAGTTGCAGTAAGCGGAACACATCTGACAGGGCTACGAGTTATATAGACCAACGTTTAAATAAATGCCTTCCCCTCACCTCCCAAAAATTTACCGAAATTGATTTCTTAATGTAATATTATCTCAAATAACCTATTCATTTTAAATCAAAATCTGCTGTAGATAAGAATATTGCACAATTTTAAATGAAATTTTTTTTTTCGAATTCATGCAATCAAATTTATTGAAAAATATTGCTTATAAACTCTATAAGTAAATTAGTATAAAATTTGTTTTGCACCTGAGTAACTGTGCAATCAGGGGCGTAACTACCTCCGTATCAATGATACGGGACACCGAAGCTTCAGGGGCCCCAAAATTCGTAAGCAAAACACCGTTTATGTTAAGATGTCTTAAAAATGTACCCTCAAGGAATTTTGATATAGGGACCCCTCAGGACTAGTTATTCCAGTGTGTGCAATGTAGCATGTTAATCAAATAACAAAATCAAATTAATTCCTGATACATCGAAAGGTCATTTCTCTATTAAACCCATGAAAAGCATCTCTCAGTTCAGTTGATTCAAGCTTCTGCAAAAATCTATAAAAAGTTTCCAGTGGTGATTCTTCAAAGGTGAAAAACTATAATTTTCAATTAATGCATATCACATAGAGGATCACGATTCAAGCACATGATAACAATGTTTGCAATACATCAATCAAAATATGACATCTCATCAAAATCTACAAAGTGGTAACGAGCACATTAATATACATCAACTTTCGAGGACAATACGAGGCTTCAACTGCTATTCTTCTTCACATTAAGAAAAAATAAAAACAGGAGGAAAAGAACAAAAAGAAGGAAGGAAGGGGAGGTGGGAGTATGGAATCAGTTTTCCTGCAGAATCTCGTGATCACTTCAGCAAACGATTCACCACCACCAGAATGGTCCAATTTTATAATCTCCAGAGACACATACCATGGAACTCACGTGTACTGCCCGTAGTGGAAAAAAAAGATGTTCTCTTTTGTCTCTTTAAGATCGGGAAAACAAAAACTGGAAAGAAAAAAGAATATTCCCGCACACACACAAAACTCGTTCCCATTCTTCGTAGTAAACTTATCAATTTAACGGCTCTAGCACGCAACGAGCTCTCGGTGATTGCTTATCAGTTCCCAGGAAAAAGGCAAGTCATCTCGTAATTTTCAATATGTAGCCATTCGCTTGAACAAGTGACGAGTGTGAAAAAAATAGAAGGGGGGGGGACGGCTAAAGGGGGCTTCCAAGTGGGGGTGGTAAGAGGCATTGTGTAGCAGGTTAAATCCAAATGGCAGAGCATTTTGTTACCATTATTACAGCCGCTGAATGACGCACTTTATGTAATACTTCTCAATCTGTTCTTTTCTCCGGGCCATTCTTCTTCGGGCAATCCTCTTAAATGGCCTCTCTTTTTCCCTGGTAAAGATTATGATGAAGGTCATAAAAATATCTCCAAATTACTAACACGATTTCTTTGATTTACGGTTTATCAGGTTACATTCCTCCTGAGGACTGATTGTTTGTGTGTGTGTCGGAGATAAAAGACTTTATCGAAACTTTAAAAAGGGAATTGGGTTTTCATTTGCTGCTCTTTACTTTTTTTTTTTTTCATTTATCTGGGATTGTCATCGGTAATGCTAGAAAGATCTCGGGAAGGCGGGTTATATATATATTTTTTATTTGTTTTTGAGTGCTTTAGATTATCGCTGCAATCAGCGATTGGGGATTGTGTTCAGATAGCTTAAAATTAATCTGGAGCTAAGAAAGTTTCTTTCTTGAGCTTTTTGATATAACTGAAAGTATAATAATCATAACAAATAGACAATAAAGACAATAATCCACTTCTTGTATAGAAAAAAATGACTTTTAAGTTTTATCTATTAATTAAATCTCTCTTAAAAAATAAAGAGTTATCTCCGTTTTAATTTTTCTTCTTTTTTCTATAAAAGTTTTGAAAGTTAGGGGAGCTTAAGTCAAGATTGTTTGTCCGATTCTTAAACTTGGAAATTAATCTCTTTTTGATCATTTGATGTTTAATGGGACTGGAAATCTTCGGAATAAACAAAAGGGAATATACTAAAAAATCTTTAGTATAATCAGATAAGATTTCAGTAAATCAGATTATCGCCAAATTTTCTCTAATGTAGTTTTTTTTTTTAAAGAAACTGAGTGGCTAAAGGATTTAATTTTCATTTGCTATTAATATAGTGCAGCATTATAAAGTATAACTAATATAAAAACAAAAATAACTGTTTGGTGATATTAGTTTTGTCATTGCGTTTTGTTTTATTTGATATTTTCTTTTCGTGGAATTTTAATTTTTTTCTCTCCCCCCTCCTCTCTCTCTCTCTCTATTTTATCGCATTGAACAGATTTAGAAACGAAGAAAATTAATTACTCAGCATTAAGTATTCAAATTTGCGCTTGTTTGTGGTATGTGCTTTTATTTTATTTTATTCTTTACTCTTAGTATATTTTTTTAAAATTATTTATTGCTGGATTCTGATTTCCAACCTTGCAATTTCCATTATAAACTCTACGCGGTGATCTTATTAAATTATAATATTTTGCAGTGATTAGCACTCTCTCTCTCTTTTTGTCTGCGCAGTTCTATTTTAAATTGCATTTGAATGAGTAAAGAATGAGATGTTCTAAAATCAAACACTTTACTGAAAATAGTTTCTTCTAGAGCAGAGGTCTTTAGCAGAGGAATCCTAGTGTTTCCTGGGATTTTGACAGAGGTCACTATTTGCTTAGTCAAAAAGCCAAAACGTTAGTAATATATTAATTTTTATAAAAGATTGAATTCTTAAGGTATCCGACTGGTTGCGACAACCTTTTTTCTTTTTTTAAAAAAAAAGGAGATTTGGGAATTTTTTTGTTATTTTTAGATTTGCTTAGTGCATTTTAAGAAAAATGTCCTAAAATTAAAAAGAGAAAAATAAATTATTATTACTAAAATATGGGGAAAAAATAGGTAAAAATTGACAAAAAATAGCATAAACGTGGTCCATTCTGTACCAAAGGTTTATGACCAAATTATCAATTTTTTCTATCTAATGTGTTGCTATATTACTCAATTTTGAAATGACCTTCAGCATAAGAGATATTTTCTTTTTTACAAAAACTAGAGCACTTTATCTCGGTTACTATATGAAAATGCTTAAAAAAGACAGTGATTATATTCACATAAGGAACTGTAAATTTTGTAATAAAACAGTGATTGATAAATCTGAGGGTTAAAACAATTCTACTATTATACAGAACTTACAGAAAAAATTTCAGTTAATTATGTTCAAAACTTTTTTAGCAATCGCTGACCCCGTTTGATTATTTTCAAAAAATCACATTTCGAGTAAAACGCGTTTTAAAGTATGACATCTTGGTTAAAGTAATGACATCTGGTTTTACTAAAACACTTGTAGTTTTTGTTCAAGTGAATGGAAAATGATAAACTTGGTATTTTTATAAAGCTAATAAGATGGCCCATAAAATAAAATCATTAAAAAAAATTGTCAATTTTTGGCAAAATTCACAATTTTAGGGTAGTCGGATACCTTAAAAGAAATTTCTATGTAAAAATAAATATAAATAAATATTTTAAAGATAAAACTAACTTCGTAAAAATCACGTGCTTCAAGCATGAATGGACGAATCAGAAGGCTTTCCAATGAAGGAACTACTTATAGGCATATCAACAGGTTCGACGTCTAAGTCTAAATTTAAGCAGGAACAGCTCCTAAATTTTAGGTTGCAAATGGTAGAATACATGCAGAGGTTTCTTACACAGTTATAAGCATTTTAATGCCGTTTTAGACTAGTTAAAAATATTTCTAAGAATATGTAACAACAAAAACAAACTATACAGTAAATTAACGCAGAATGTGAAATACGACAGCATATAGCTTTAATAGCTCTAGACTTCGATAGTTAGTGTAAAAAATGTAAACACCATATACCAGTTATTAAATATAATATAGTGGTAGATGACAAATGGAATCCGAATTAATGAGTACATTACATTAATATTATGTTAAAAAAATTTAACCAAAATAGGTATTTTTTAATTGTTTTTACTTAAAGTACCTTTAACACGTTGATCTAAATACTTCAAATATTATTTTAAGACATATTCTTCTAATGACTTTTTTTTTGGATGTGGCTCTTCGGAAGCATTCTACAGTTTCAAAGGTTTTTTGAATCGACAATGTTTGAGGATCACAGCCCTAGAGGATTAGAAAAACTATTTTGTTGCTGAAAAATACGTATTATAAAAAAATTCAAATTATATAAATTTCACAGAAATTTTAAAATAAATAACTAAAAATGGTCTATTCTTAAATCGATAATTATTTAATTATAACTATCTTTTGGAAAAAAGGAGAAATGTATCACTTTAACTATTAGAAAATAAGTTAATACTGTTATAAGAATTTTATCGAACATTTGTTTCAAAGTAATTAATCTTCATCACATGTTTACGCATTTATAATTAGTGTTTACAAAATTAAAACAGCTATCTCTCCAGCAATTCATTTATTACAATAAATATCTGCGGATCAAAAGGAAATTAAGCGACAATTTCATCTGTTGCAAAATATTTCCTCCCCTGAGAGTCTACAACGCATTCACTCCTTGGAAGACCCCACAAAATAATTACGTCCTCTCTAACTGCTACACCAAACAGCCCTAAAATGACATCATTGACAAACAATAGCCATTTTAATCTACCAAAGGACATACTGTCTGCTTTGATATCCTCACGACACAATAAATCCTTTGGTGTTTATATGCTCATCACATTTCTCGACAGATAATAAACCTCGAAATCTCATTGCAGCATATCGACAATGGAAATAACGAAAGGGGGAGTTACAGCTCCTCTATATGAAGTGGATAGGTAACAGGAGCATCAGAAGGAGTGGAAACCATCTTAGTATTCAATTAAGAAAAATCCAATCCATTAGACCAAGAGGTTCCAATATCAATGATACAAAATGCTGCAAGAGAAAAAGGATAGCTCCTTTTTTTTTTCCCCTTACCACTCTTCGTAGATGTATAATATATTTATTCCGGAAAAGAAGAGGCTGGATATCCTGTTTTTTTCTTTCTCTCTCTCTTTCTTATCCTTAGAAAACTAAAGGACATTGTGTTTACATAGCTTTTGTGCTGTCATCACACGGTGAAAAGGTGTTGGGGCTCCACGGAAATGGAAATTGAAAGCTCCTTTGCTTTAATGGAAAAGGGTTCATTCAGAAATGCTACGAGGTATTCAGAATAGATGTACAACCAACCCTCAAGAGCTTTGCGTTGTTGGGAGGTAAAAGATAGAGGTTATGAAACAGATTTTGCGTCAAAGATTTCTATGTATTCGATATGAGTTATTAAAAATAACTCTTTTCTGCCACTTTCAAAGGATGTATAGCTTTCTAAGGGAAACACTCCTTTGAGAAAATAAAAAAGTTTGCATTATTATAAGAAATATTTTGTTTTTTTTAATCATGTTATTAAATTACTTGGAAATATTAATCATTTAGGCATACTTGATCTTTGAAAATAAATACAAAGAGAAAAACACTAGTTTAGCTAAAATTTTCGTTTCAGTTAGAGAAAGAACAAATCATAGAAACTGTTTAGTATATGGCTTTTTATTTAATACTTACAAACTGCGTGAAATGTTAAAAGAATTAAAATATGCATATAAATTAACTGTTTATGCCTTAAAATCCGTTAAGAAATTATTAATTTTAGAAACTAGAGAAAAAGTAAAGGCTCTAACTGATAACACAATGAAAACACATAAAATGATTTTTTTTATTAATTTCCCATAACTTTGACTATTGCAATAAATGATCAAGTTAACAAAAATATAAAAAATAAATGAAAAATATATTGTTAACAAATTATAAGACAGCTCGTATAAAAAAGTAAGTGCCACTTGTGAGTAAAAGTACATAATAAGTGGTTAAGAAAGATTGCGCTTTTCTCTTAAAATTACTACTTTCAGTTCATTGGCAGACCATGCCAAAACATTTACTTTGTTCTAAGCTATTTCTGGTTGGTTTTAGATTGTATGAAAAAAAAACATTTTCCTTCTGCACAGTGTATTTAGAACCCCCTAATAGAATCTTATACATTATCGGATGATCTTATAGAAACTTGATATTGGGCAACATCCGTGCGACGCAAAGTTCGCTGTAAGTAGCACAATTCATCACGAGTAAAGTTAAAACTTAATTTTTAAATTTACAATTAGTTCAGAAATTATTTCAGAATCAGTTTTAAAGACGCAAGCTAGAAAACTGCATTCGGAAGAACATCCACAGCAGTGCTTCTCAAACTTTCAACTTTTGCGACCCAATATTCAATCATAATTTTCATCGCACCCTCCCTCCATAAAATAACAATGTATTGAATTCAATAATACTATACTTGACGCTAAAGCTACAATACGACTTAAATCTCTTAAGGTGACTGCCTACCTTCGGACCCAAATTTAAAAAAAAAAACAATTTTTTGAAACAAATTGAGTATTTTTAGGAAGAAAAATAGAAAAAAATATGTAAATACATAAACATTTTAAAATAAATATTGTACTTTTAGAAAAATTGGTTGTTTTGAAGGAAATTTTACCAAATTTATACTAAAACGGGAAACACTGTACAAAAAATTCTAATGCAGTTATCTTAATTTCCTTTATACACAACATACATACTATGGTGCTTCTTAAAATGAACCAAAATCTAAGAGAAATATTAAAATACAAAAAAATTACAGGCAATTATACATTATAATATGAAGATTTTGATATTTTTTAAGATTTTTCTTCATAAAAACTACACTAAATGAAAAACTATTCAACCTACAACAAAACTTTTGGTTCACTTTATGAAAAATAGTACAAAAAACATTCACACAAAATTTTAAAGCATTATTTTGTTTTGTTCTTAAAATATCATGCATCTCGTAAGAAGTTTCTTTCGAAAAACATAATTTTGAGAAAAACTCATTTAAGGTTTTATGTTAATGTAAAAAGGTATAATACTCTACAAAATTTTCTAAAATTCACCAGGATGATATGTTACACCTTCCTTTTCTTCCTGGCGCAACCCTTTTTTCTTTCGGTGAGCTCGTGTTTGTTTCCTTTTCAATTTTGTAAAGGGTAGTGAATGTCTTTTTGCGTCGTTAATCCGTCGATAGTCATACATTTTTAATACGCGTACCATATAACTACCAACATTTAATCCTAGCTTATTTATTATTTTAATAAGCCACTAGCACCTTCATTAAATTGTAAAACTACTATATATGCCCCTAATTGTAAAGTTTGAAGTTCAACAAAGTTTTGTTTAGGAACTATGTTCCACAGAACACCATTGAAACTCTCATTGGCGTTCTGAGTCATTCCATGCAAACACTTTTCTAAAAGTTTTTGATCACACAGTTTTAAGTATTGTGGTTTCACAATATTTATAATATTTTGTGGAAGTCCGGCGGTGAATTTTTTACCAAGTGCCTTTGCTTTTTGAAATTTGCACCAACTATCGGTTCCAGTTGGGCATTGACCATGCATAGGCTTTTCGGTACTGGAACAGCAGTGGTAAAACGCAGCAATAACTGTGCTTTGCATGTTTGCTAAATTGTTTGTATTACTGCGAATTGCTATTCCGTAATAATTTTGCAATTTATCGATCAAATTGTCCGTCAATTTTCCCTTTCCTCCCAATCCTTTCACCGACTTTTTTAATTTTCTGAGATGAGTCCCAACCCTTTTCTGCACGTGACCAATGCATTCTAGTTTGTTAACTGTATTAGGAGCATACATATTTTTTACCGATTCATATGCTTTGGAATCCCCATCACCATAGTAATCCGTGTACTGTAATTTACGTAGATTCTCTGATCGCTCAAATATGCGATATGCTCCGACAGTCTCCATGCTTGAAGCAGAACCCTTATGATTGAAACAAACATGTGTATTAGAAGCAGCACCTGGAACTTTAGTCAGATTTGAACACGTTCTACAAAAATGTGACATTATTTCAATGTCTAAAATCTTTCCTGTGTCAATGGATATGCAACTGACAACCATTGTGAGACGAGTAGCCACGCTTCTGCCAAGTCCCATCCATCGACACGCCACAGCAGCTTAATGATTCTTTGGGCGAGTTTTTTAATTCTTTTACCTCAGTTGCTGCATTTTTCATGCTTTCTATAGAAACTATAGATGCAGCCTGCTGAATCTTTAATTCTTGATTTCGAAAAGCTTTTTTGGAAAGGAAAGGTAAGTCCAACATACCGAACAGTTTTTTCCAGCAGTGTACCCTTTTCCAATAACTCTTAAGGCAAAAACAATCAGAGTATTCAGATTAAAATTATTGTTGATTTTTTCCGATGAAGTAAAGCCTTTTAAGAAATCACAGTTCTTAAATTTTATGGAAAAGTTTGAGCATATTTCATACCTAGAGTCCTCTGTCAAACTGAGTTCATCATGTAAACAAATTGGACAACAGAGTACTGAAAAAACAGAAAGCAAAGTGGTGATATCAAATATTCGATGTCCGAATATTTCATTACAATTCCCAGAACTTTTTTCTGAGAAATTATCATTTACAACTTCAAGCTTTGATGCACTTGCAGTTTTCCGTTCAATGTTACTTCCAGTAGGTGTATCTTGAGCATCTATACTTGAACGTTTGTTTCTATATTGATTTCCGGAAAACTTTCGCTTTTTTGGGCGAGATTTATAATTATGGCCCATATTTAGAATGTTTTAAAAAACTTTTAAGCAAATTTTTAAAGTAAAATATCAATTTTTGTGAGAAAAAGAGACCAAACATATAGCTTAAGAAAAACACAAGCTAGAATGTAAACAGACTGTCTGTTGCCAATTCTTAGCAAGAAATAACTACACTAATAATAAAGTAATGGCTTAAACGCTAGAAAAATTACGGAAATATATTTTATAAATTAAAAAAATGAGAGAAACTGTAAAATTTGAGTTAAAAATTGCAATTTTCTGCAACTTCCGGTTTCGAAATGCTACTTCCGGTTCCCTTTAGCAGAGAGTGATGTTTTTTAAAATCACTCTAACTTCATTTCTATTTCGTGTTAAGGAAAAAGAAAAACTGTTTTGGAAAGAAAAATGTTCAAACTATAATATTTTGAAATAAAAAAAAAATTGCCTTATGTGGTCGAAAAACCACATTTTCAACGTAGGCAGTCACCTTAAGTGCCGCCGGCGTACATATACGTCTCACACAACTGATATGTTAAATGCCCCGGACGTATATATACGTCTTTCCGAAGTACAATCTTCTCTGTGCACTGTTATCCGTAAAAATATTCTGAAGATTTTGGAATGCAATAAATGGACCTTGACAGTGTTTGCGAAGGACTTACTTATTTTAGAGGTTTTACTCCCCCCCCCCAATAAATCACATACGTGCCCCTACGTGGAAAACGGTGGAATTAGGGGTGAACCACGTAACTTTTAATCGGCAGTTAAGAGGTTAATTATAAACCGTACAAAGTACTAAGTGTTAATTTTTGTAAAATTTTATACATGACAAGCCCATGAGGTCAATGATAATTATTAAACTTGTTCCTAACTTAGTACTGTTAAATTACTTATGAAATACATTGTGCAGTACTGATACATTTATAAGTGTATTATATCAGTGCAAACGCGAATTTTATATGTTTTATTATGTCAGAATGTATTTGTTTATTTACTTTCAGTAAATTAACAATTTTTTAAAACAATCATTTGTTTTTGACTTTTCAATACCCTCGCGCCCCTCTAGTAGAGTTATCACGCCCCTCTTTTGAAAAACGCTTTTGTTTGAGAACGCTTTTGTCAGGCCCTACAGTTTGAGAAACGCTGAGTTACAGAGCTCTTGGAAGCGACCACAGACCTTCAGGATAACCTCTGCATCGAACTTAACTGCAAGTCACACTTGGATGGGGGGGGGGGAATTGAAAACTATTCAACTCACAAAAAAGTGTCTATTTCTTTTAGCACCTCAGTTCCAAGGAATAACTGTTTACCGAATGCTTAATGAAGTATGTCTATGCAAAGAAACCAACGGTCTGCATCGCGTTGACTCCGGATCGATGGATGGCTCACTTGACATTATATAAACATCCTTTTTTCACACGGGAATTGTGATCCTGTGTTCTCTTTAATGACAGGTAGAGGAAGACCACCTACATGATGGTTAGACGGTGTTGAAAAGGACCTCACACTAATGGGAATCAACCGATGGAAGGCTATCGTGACTCATAGGATCAATTGAAGGAGGATCAGGGAGTCAGCCTTGGCCTCAAAAGGGCTGTTGAACTTATGAAGAAGTTCTTTTTAAAATTGAGTTGAAATTCAGTCAGGACATCGATTCTCGTAGTGTTTATTACGAGAGATTTGGTACCCTCCAACGTCATGTAAGTTGACAAATCACTTGGAAAGGGGAGGGGGCGTTATGGCTGACTCGCTGAGACGTGTTGCACGAGTGCACATAGCTGCACGATTTTCAGAAAAGTACTTTGACTGCTCTGAGGTATAGGAGTGTAATTTTTGAGCCCTGTGTGAGGTTATACAGATGCGCGGTGGACCTTCAGTTCCTTTTTTATGGACGATAACACTCGTCCACACATACATTAATTAGTCGACGAATACCTTGAGATTGAGGATATTCAGGTTGCCAGACTTGATTTCCATAGAAGATATTTGGAATTTTCTTGGCAGAACGATTGCACCACATCAGACCCCTTCTAGAACAGTTTCGGTACTATGAAGTGGTGGAGGATAGGAGTTTATTGTCCTAAAACAACATAAACAGCCTCGAAAGCAGCATGTCCGTTGTGAGAAATGCATTACTGACTAAGACAATCAATAACCCTTTACAAGTACCATCTTACTACTATAAATTTGCACTCAATCAAGCATTCATGAGTATCAACCCGGATCATGAGATAGTAACAATGGCGCACACAAATGGGGGGGGGGGCACGGGTCTCGACCTCTTCCCATCATCATTAATAATTAATTTTATTAATTAATGTTAATTATAAATTCAATAATTTATTTCCATTGTTTTTTGTTCCCGCCAATCGACAAAATCAAAAGAATATGTTCGGCGGCGTTTTGGGGTATGATACGAGTATGGTAGACTTTCGAACCTGGACCCCCTTTCCCTCCCTTGAAAAATTCCAGTGTGCGCCGCTGGCTATAGTACTATTAATATTTCCTCATAACTTTCTTAGAAATATTTTTAATCTGTTTTCAGACGAAATTGTACATGAATTAATTAAGTAATTTTTGAAAAATCTGCAAAAATGTGTTGATTTCTAAGCTTTTGCATACCATGGTATATATAAGTTAATATTTATATTTTTAAGCAAATTATGTAAGATGCATCTACTTACTCAATTATTTTTACTTCTTAATTAATTTCTCCACAAACGTATGCGAATCAATTCAACAAATCTATCATTTTAAACCAAGAAAAAACTAATTTGCCAAAGCAAAAAAATAATGCATTGATTTTGCGTCAAAAATTTTACATTGGAATAGTTTCCAGAAGTCAAGAAACTAATATGCTGATTTCACGTTTCAATTTAATTTTAAATAAATGCCTAATATTTACTTATTTTTGAAGTTTTATGGATTTAATATTTGTGCAATATTCGATATACGTTTTTATTCATAAAAAAACTATATATCCCTCGAAGTCAAAGTATTAAAAAATGGGTTACTATAAAGTTATTAAAATATATAGATATATAATATTACGTACAAGTAACTTGAATTTAAATGAACAGAACTAAAAATAGTATAAGTTTATTATAAAAGTATCATCAATCATATGTTTACATTGTGCGCAGTATATGGATAAGGTTGCAGTTTAAAAAAAGTAATTTAATTCTTAATCTTGCAGACGATGATTTATGATTTTCCATGATTTATGACCGCTAAAAAAATTAAAAAGTCGAGCATTTTGAAAAAAATTTCAAAAAAATAATTTTTTATTACATTAAAGAACATTTTTAAAAAATCTTTTTTTGAAACGAAATAAACTTAAAGAGTGTCACTTACCTAAATATCAGGCATACATTAAGAAGTAAAACTTATCAAAATATTTTTTAATGTATGTGTAGCCTCAGGTATTTGAAAAATCGACGACGCTCTTTTACCATTTTCGAAGACAGAGAGAGAGAAAAAAAATGCCGTACACACAAACAAAAAAAAATTCCAACAAATAAAGAACCCAAATTATACCCCAGGCGACCCCTTCCAGACCTGATCCATTCGAAGCCCTGGAAAAGTAGAAATATTTATTTTTATCGGATAGGAATCGGGTGGGCGAGCAGCCGGATTGTAAGAACATCTGGCACGCGGTATCCGAAATCTATATTTTCATCTCCTCTCCTCTCCAATATACATAAAAATGTTCAACGGAAATTTAGGAAACCCTTTTTCTGAGGCTTTGTATACTAAAGAGAAAAATAAAAACAAAAAGAAAGAGGGTCGATTCTTTTTCTTTTACCATTTTTTGTACCATCCCTCAACAGAAAACTGCAAACCAACTTAAGTTGGACTTGTCTTTTTAGAAGTGGCATAAGTGTCCCATTGTGGTACATACACGGGAATTAAGTTCATCTATTCCCTGGATCTATATAAAGGGGCTTCTTTAATGCATAATAACTTAAAACCAATACTAATCTTATTACTTCTGGTTCGGATTTTCGCATCAACAACCAGTGGCTCAATCCGTTGTAGTCCTAAGCGAGAAGATAGAGTAATCATCATATACTGGGACTTAAGCCACTCAAGAGCTGAGAGTATGCTGTTGGTCTTGTCTTTATTTGGCAGGCAATGCTTTATTTTATTTATAATTTTTCCCTCTCTGCCTTTTTATTGCTGTCGCTTCTGTTTTCGTATTTATATCTGTTTCTCGGCAGTGCTCGCGAGATGTGAAAAGCATGCGTGAATGAATTGGAGCTCTGAAGAGGTATTCCATTTTTTTTTATGGTGCGGAGAATAAAAACTGATAAATATTTGAGTTTTATCGGCAATTTAGATTCTTTGAAATTGTGAGGGTTCGTTATTATTATATATATTTTTTTCGCTCGAAGTCCTCTCAACAATGTGTGTGTCATTGACTAGTAAATATTTGATGTGGGTAAGCTGGTTTCCTCTTCTTCTCAAAACATTGGCCCATACCATTGGCAAAAGAATTGGGGAAAGAATAAGTCCGTGAATTCTTTCTTTCGTACAACCTGTGGTGGCGTAAATTATTTATTTTACGTTTTGAAAAAATTCGCAGTTGAGCAGCTGCCTTTTCATCGACGAGTTTTCAATTTCGCGTCTTCATCTGCTTCTTTTTAGGCAGGAAAAAAAGTGGAGCAAATAAATAAAGACATGAAGCTCAACATTTCGGTTTAAAAGTGTCAGTAAGAACAAATTAACGAAAAAGACTCGATATTTGCATTTATATCTCAAACAATTTAGAATGAATATATGCAATATTTACTTTATGAATTCATTTCAATAAAAAGATCAAAAATTAGTGAAGAATTCATGGGACTTAATTTTCGGTAAAGTTTTTGATTTCTAATTTTGGAACATTCTAAGAAGCTATTATTACTTCGGAAAAAGCATAAAGGTTAGAATTGAATAGTTAGATATTTAAACATTGATTCTAACAACATGGCTGCGTTTCTTCTTCAGGTTTTTTTTTTTTTAACTGAATGGATTTTCGAATGGAACTCTCAATAGTTAACCATTGCTGCGCGCGGTGGCAATCTTGTTGCATCTTGCCTATGGAAAACGAATTAAAAACAGGTCCATTCTGATTTTTTACGACTTTTAGCCTAATAAGTTAAAAGTTCTGTATATGTTTCCTGGTGTTATTATTATTTTTTTTTTGTTTATTAATCAATCCAATGATATAGAACATTTAGTATTAATATTTTAATTATAAGTGCCCAAGTTTCACTTATAAGAGCACTGGAAAATTTTTAAGGAAATGATGGAATTCTATTTTTATAATTTTAGTCATTGGTCTAATATTAAATTTTACTAGTATTTTATAGAACCTTCAGATCAATTCATTTTTTTCTTTCTATTTATACAGAAAATATGGCAATATCTTTGACAATTTTAATGACAATATCAAACTCGTTTAAATTTCACTAAATCGTTCAGAGATCGACACTAAGACTGCGAGTATGGAGAAATGAAAACTTTCCTTTAAAATATGTATAATTCAGAAAATTCCAGAAAATTTTATCTGGTATTACAACGTAAAATGGATTATTATTGCATTTACACAATGGGTATATTCACGACAGTCCCATGATAAATGAAATCAAGGGCTTTTCCATCAGTGACGCACACAAGGGGGGTGTCCTAGGGGACGAGATCCCCTCCCCAAAAACCTTTTTTTTTTTTTTTTTTTGCGATTGATAATAATTCTATTTTTATATAAAGTAAAAAAAATTTTTGTACTTGCAATTAGCAATTTATTTTATTAACTAATACTAATTATTAGTTCAATAATTTATTTTTTTACTGTTTTTTGTTTACAAAATCGACAAAATCAGAAGAATTATTTGTTTTGTCTTGAGGTATGATACGAGTTCGAGGACTTTCGACCATGGAACCCTCCCCCAGAAAAAATTTGTGTGCGCTACTGCTTTCCATTTAATTCAAAACTAATCTTAGACTGGTACTTCTTGTACTTTTATAAACCAGATATAATTTCAAATTTGATAATTAAGTAAACATGTCCAAGTATTTTTTTCCTTATTGAACATGTATAGCCATTTTAATACAAAGGAATTTTTAGTGAAGGATGTTTAATATACAATAATAATCCAGTTCATTGTAAATATTTTATTTTGCATTACAAATTCAAAAAAATTGGAGCTGCATACATCGTAAATATAATTCAATATATATTTTGATACCAATGATTCACGAATTCTGGGGATTTTCCTTATTTTTGTTGTTATTATTGTTGAGAATAATCGAAAAGTATACACACGAGAAGAACATTTTTTTAGGATCTGTCATCATTCTGACTGACAACACATGACGCATAGAGTCTTTTTAACATATTTTCGCCATAAAGATAAAAAGAAAAATACGAATATTCTTTTCCCCACAACGACATTCCTCATTTTGAGTAATACCAAGAACTATTGTGTTCCAAGTTTCAAAAACACAATCAGACGATTTTTTCTTCTGCCTCTTTTGTTGATGGTTTCTGGAATGTCAAAAACTTTCAAAAACAAATGAAGATAAAACTTGAAAAGAATAAAAAAAAACAGATAAAAAAAAGTGCTAAATTTACTGAATACTCTCTCCACACGCCTACAAAACTGACTAGTGACTTACCGTATGTCAACGCCTGCTCACGAAACCTAAGGAAAAAAATATTAAAAACAAAATTCAGAGCAAAAAACAAAAACAAAAAAAAATCTGAGACGTTTCTACGGCTTCTATAAAGAGGCGGGAATCGTTCGTCGCTTTGGACTTGTGATTGGCAGCACTCGTGACGCAATATGAGTGGAGTTGAGTTGTGGTTTTCGAAACGAATGCAGCCACCGGAAAATAAAAAATACCTTGCGACGTTCAGTCGCGGTTATTGTTACATTACGGTTCGTCGGAGAAGAGCCGATTGTGACTTGATTTAGATGGCTTTTTTTTTATTTATTTGGTACATTTTTTTTTTAAAAAAAAGGAATCCGTTCAAGTTGCATTTCACTTTGAAAGAACAGAAAGGAAGGAAAAAAAGATAAAATAAATAAAGAACTGAAATGAAGGAAAGGTAGTGTTGACAGGATTACTTTTTCTTCACTGGTTTTCTTGAAATTGAGAAAGCAAGATCATTCATCTGTTGACAGTTTCGCACGAGAATGAAATGTTTTAAATACGACGGTGTTGCCGAGGGAACGAAGTATGCATATTGGAATCTTGGGTTCAATCTCATAAAACTTTATTCTTTAATTGCTGTCACATAATCAAGTCTTCGAATTTTTTAAACATTTCGAATTACTTCAAGGTAAATAATGCAGCTTTACAAAAATGTATGTTGAAAAAAAAATTTTAGAATGCAGAAAGAAAGAAAGAAGGAAAAAAAAAAATTCAGAATCAAATCTATTTATAAAAATGCCACAAACACATTAAGTTTTAACAAAAACTAATTTTTTGGATAAAATAAAATCTTAAATTTAAATTTGGTAAACTTCACATGCTTTAAGTGTGGATCGATAAATAGGAAGGCTTGCCAGTGAAGAAGAAACAACTTATCGACACATCAACATACTCGACGTTAATGTCTAAATTTAAGCAGGAACAGTTCCTAAATCTTAGGTTGCAAATTAACAGAGAACACAGAAGTTTCTCCGCCAGTTATAAACATTTTATAATGCCATTCTGAACAACATAATTAAGTTGAAAGTATTTCTCTACGTATGTGGGGCACCGAAATCGAAATATAAAAACAAATTTAACGCAGAGTATGAAATGCGACTGCACAGATGACTTGAATATACCTAGACTTCGATAGTTTGTGTAAAAAATGCAGCTACAGCCATTACTACATATAACGCAAAGGTAGGTGACGCCTAGAGCACGAATTAATGAGTAAATTACATTAATATCATGTTAAAAAATTTTATTATAAAAAAATCAGTATTTTGTTTTAATTATCCTTGCTTAAAGTACCGAAAACAGGCTGATCTACTTTAAATATTATTTGTATTCTTCTAGCGCTTTGTTTTTTTAAGGGGTTGCCCGGAAAAAACCTTATAAGCAGTGCTTCTCAAACTTTCAATGTTTGCGATGAATATTCAATCATAATATTCATCGCACCCCCCCCCCTTCTATACAAATAACAATGCATTGAGTTCAATGATACTATACATTGACCCTAAAGTTACAATGCGACTTTAACTTTTTAAGTGCCACCGGCGTATGTATAAGTCTCACTCAACAGGTTAAATGCGTATATATACATCTTTACGAAGTATGATCTTTTCTGTACACTGCTATCCATAAAATTACTCCGAAGACTGTGGAAAGCAAAAAACGGACCTTGACAGTGTTAGCAAAAAATTGACTTATATCAGAGTATTTCCTTATTTATTAATTTTCTCTTTTTATAATTTTTAATAATGCAGCTCCTTTCCCCACGTCAACCGTAACGTGGAACATCATGGGAAAAAAAGTATGCGCAGTTATTTAGACGCTCATTCCAATGGTAAAATAACAAAATGGACGACATCGAATAATTTGTTGACAATTTGATGCTAAAAAAGACAATTCAAAGAAAAATATCAGAATATTTTTCAAAAATTCCGTAAATGTTTAGTTTTTTAAAGATCTTCAAAATTTTGCATTAAATTTCAATAAGTTCTTGTGAATGCTTTTGTTTCATTGATTTTTATAAAATGCAAGCATATATACATACCTATGTAAATAAAATGTACTCTAATAAACTTAATTTTGTTGAATGTATGTTTTTTTTTCCAACACGAAAGAATATTTCAGTCCCCTCAGTTTCGTGTTAAACGATTTTCACTGTATATGGATGTACTACTATCTATTGTGATACTATCTGTTAAACATAGAAAGCTTAAGACTGCTTCATGGGGTTACAGCCAATTTTGTGTCAAGCTGACCTTCTCCTTTCTGTTTATAGCACTGCATAAAATCCTAAAGAATTTAATGGTTCTTTTAGAGTTATGAAATACGCACCAATAAAGCCACGCGAGTGTGTATGTGTGACCAAATTAAAAGCTATCACAAAGTGGACCTTTTCGTAATAGTTAAGCTAATTTATATTGCATATTTTTTTAAAAAAGTTATATTATTAATAATGGGATATTGCAAAGGAAATTTATGCAAAATAAATTACAAGTAAATGTAAGAAAGATTACAAAAAAGTCTAATAATTAAATAGTTACAAATCTATAATTTTTTGATTAAAATGTTTTTTTAAAAAAATTTTCCAGTTCTTTAAAAAAAAATAAGCAATCGCAATTAAAATTAAAAGTAACAAAAATGTAAGTTCTAATGTTAAAAAAAAACCTTAATTATCAGCCATCTTTAATATACAAAGAGTTTTCTCTGTATTTTTTATAGGAAAGTTTTTAGAAGGCAAGGGCCCTGAAAAAGGAAGATGGATTTTTGTTTTTGAAAGTTTTAAAATCGTTCACTGTTACTATTTTTTTTTAAAAATTAATCTCGTTCTTTTAAACAGTAGCTAGAAATTTCAATGTATTATTTAAAAAAACATTTAAAAAACTTTTTTTTTTGGCCTGTTTTAAAAAAATGGCGGAATTTTTCTTCAGAAGGAACAATGAGAAGGTCAACGATTTGTTTTATTTAAAACTTAGAATAAGATACATCAGCATTGTTCTTTGAAATGGCGTGCAGAATTTTTCTTGCAAACATATACATGAATGAAATGCATTCTAATGGAAAAACTTCACCTTGTCCTCTTATTTATTATTTTAATCGCTTACAATTCCTTTTTTTTTTTTTTCAAAAAATACTAATGCATATTATATATTCATCCTGTTTCCCAATAAGCAAAATGTATTCATATTTTGAAAGAATGTTATTAGAATTGTATGTTCATATTGTTAAAGAATTTCTGATGCAAAATAAAAATTCTTTCCGCACCTACGTGAGAAAAAAACATCCATTTCAAAGTAGTAAAGAAAGTCATTTTTTTGCTATTCATTCAATTCAAGTATCAAACAAGATATTTATCAAAGTCAAATTGCTGAGTAAATCATTTGTAATGAGCCAATTTGATACAAAATGCTTTTAAATTCGGCAAAAATTTAATTTTTGTTATAGTATTTATTTTTACACAATTTTGAAAAGTTCTGAATAAATTGTATTTCTATGCTTGAAAAATGAGATTCAATATAAATTGCAATGATATATATACTTTTTAATTTTCTACTACATTTTTTGTATTCTAAGAGATTTATGTTTTCCAATATCTATTTCTTTACCTAGTTATATAAAGGCTACGTTTTTTTAACAATTCTACCAAGATAACGGTATTTTATAAATGTATTCATGTTTAAATTTAATATAATTGAAAAAGTGAAAGTAATTTTCTCTTGGAATACACAAACACAAATTTTCAGTTTAAAAAGTATCGCTAAATACGAACAATGATTTCAAACTATTGTGACAATATTTTATTAATAAAAATCTCACATAATATATTTTATAACTAAATAAATTTGAATAAATACAGTTTTCTTTATGTTAAGTGAAAAAGAAAGTCTGCTTATTTAATTGAAAAACTACCTTTTATCGTAACTGAATTTGCAAAGTTTATTTTATATGTATTATGTTATTTTATATAAATTTGATCTTAAAATACATTTAAAACTGAAACCCTGACCATTTTAAGGAGTGAAAATGTCTGGATATTATTAAATGGGATCGGCTCTTATATTAAAGTCCTTATACGATTTGAAGCATTCGTCATCTAATGCATTGGCCGATTTGTTGTTTTTGGTTCGGTGGTTCAGAGTTCGAAATAAGATACAAATAATGAATTCGATATAAAATAAACTTTTTAATTAAAACTATGACGTAATAAGCAGAACGCATACTTACACTTAAAAACACGGTGGGGGGGGGGTCCTTGTAATTGAAAATTTAATGAAATCAGTGAGTAAAAGCAACAGCTTTCTCTCTTAACCCGCGTTCACTCGCGTGGGGTGTTCTCTACACCCTGGCAATAATATAAAGTTAATGTATTTTAAAATGAAAATTTTGTAGGTTTAGTTTAAACTAATGTTAGTCTCATTTTTATGCAATAAATTTAATAATTTTATTTGTACAACACAAAAAAACAACTTGTACTTTATAAAAATGTATCATAATTATTTTTTTTTTCATATTTAAATACACGTGTTAAAAGTTTGGGGTGTATGGAGTGACCGCGGGTTAAGCACAAGAACATATCAATTCGAATTCTAACAGTCCACTAAAGAATTCTCACATCGAGATTCAAGACAAAAAAGGATGCCAATTTTTGCAACAAAACTTATAATACCAAACGATTAAAATTAGTAAATAAAATAAACAGTAAGAAAAATTAGAAATATATGAATTATTAAAGCGAAGCAAACGATAATAAAGAGAATGAAAAAAATAATTTTCAACAAAAATTGACACATTTAATATATCTGTAATAATATTAATATATGAATATTTTAATACATCTAAAAACATATTTCATATGAACATATTACATATTTTGATTTATATTGAAATATAAATCAGCTGCGTAACTTTTATATATATATATAGCAACCTCCTCGAATCCAGGTGGCAGATGGAAAGTCATAGTAGGTTGTCAGATAGTGCGAATTATCGCTGTTTCCAATTGCTCTTTCCACAGCATTAAATAATTTGACGAATCTTCAAGTATCAAGCATATTGCATTTACTTTGTGACTATGTATGAAATATAATACATTCATTCAAAAATATGTTCGTTAGATTCAGTATAATTTGTTTTATATTGTTGATTATAGAAAAGCAATACACACAATCGCTAAATTCTTACAACTAGAGCAGTGACTTAACATTTTTAAAAGGTGATATTTACTTTCTACTTATCAAGTCATGCTCCTGATTTAAACGATGCGACTACGATTTTACATGTAAAAACTTGCCCGTACATGTGTCTATGCCGTTTACCAATCTCTTAGAAACACCTAATGCAATACTCGAAAGGGTTTGGCAAACTGTTTATAAAAATTCATCCTTTTGTAAATGAAAACAAACTAGTTCAAAGTTGATTTTAAATTTCAGTTTTTCTCTATTACTTCTTCCGCTATTGTGTGTGTACTTGTTATTTACCTCAAACACTGCGTTGTTCGTAATAATTTTTTCCTATTTCTATTTTAATGAGCCTTTTATCTCACTTTAATTTTCTTTCACCAAGATTAATGCAATTGTGTGGAAAAACATCCTTACGATTTTATTTTTGCGATTTAATTCAGAAATGAGTACAATTGTGCGTGTGTTTTTCTTACGCATCTTTGGGGTATTAAATATATTTACCTATTGATTGATTGTGAGCGTTTGTTTGTCGTACGCTAAAGCAACATGAGGGCTATTACGTATTGTGATCGAAGTACTTATTTAAAGTAATCAAAAATATACCGTTTTTTAATTCAAAATTTTCATTTTTAGTTGGAGTTTTAAAAAAGGTAATCCCATTAAACAATACTTTTAATGCGTCGTTATTCCTTTTTCTTCTTTTTTACTTTAATATCAAAAATAATTTTTTTTTAAAAGAGAGAAATTAGCTATAAATATTAAATCATTTTATCTTTCTCTTCCCGTAAGCCTGTTTCACAGAATAAAATATATTGTTGATTTCCCTTGAGATAGCTAAATCAATTTCAAAAAAATTATGCTGTGCAGAAAATTTAACTACAGTAGACTGCAGAACTTCGGCAAATTTTCTGATTTTATCATCATCGTGTTTCTTGGATATCACCAATTTTTACACTGTACCAGCCCTTTCGGAAGCTGTCCAAGCTCGTGGTACAACATTTTTATCAATTCCAAACTCTTAGACATTCTTCGTTTAACTACACCCATCTTCAAGCTTGCCAATCACTCTACCAGGTATAATGATGTCCCTGAAGGTTTCTTGTAGCCCCTGGTGTAGTTAGTCCTGTGTGGGCTCAGCGTCAAAATTTCTTGATGCAGGGTTGATTCCTTGATGGTTTCCTTGAACCAAAGTCCTTGATGGTTTCCTTGAACCAAAGTCCTTGATGGTTTCCTTGAACCAAAATTCCTTGATGGTTTCCTTGAACCAAAATTCCTTGATGGTTTGGGATATTTTGCTTACACTTGTTGAGGTTCTTGAAACTTGAGGGACCTATATCATTGATACGGCAGTAGCTACACCCTGCTTGTAGCCATACTGTACATCATTCATTTTCAGGGAATATCAGAAAATTGCCTTGCAATGCGTTTTTTGAATCCACGCGTTATGTGTGTCCTCACGTCATGCTCTTGATATTTGCCTATGCATCACCTTTCTATTGAGTTGGATTTTTATTGTGTACCAATCGAGTTTCATTGCTGTATGCTGAAAAACGATTTTGTTGCTTAAATTTTGCATGTTAGAGTACAAACACTTAAAGTTAAAAACATCTAAGCTTTGTATCATCTTTTTTATTATTATTTTTAATTATAAAACTTTCCAATTAACTCTCGGAAATTCTTGTCAAAAATTTTTTTGCCTAACAAGATTTTTAGATTTTTTTTTTTTTTTTAAGGAAATTTAATTCACATTTAATAGATTTTTCTCCATTTTTTTCAACATCATCCAGACAAGAAATTAGTATTGAAATTGCTTCTCTTTCTCGACATAGCATTGGAACTATCTATTCCCATGTTACTTATCTACGTATTTTAATTGAATTTAATAAATTCAAAGCCCTCGCAATACCTTTTTTTCGATTGTTTAACCACTTTCCAACTTTTTAATTTTTTCCCCTCTAAATGATAAATTCCCTCTGCACCATAATTCTTTTGTTGATCATATTCTAATTATTAAAGTTGCGTTTTGTAATTTCAGACGCTTTACTACATAAAGACAAATATTCTGATAAATTTCAATATACTTTGTACTTGTGTAACCCACCAAAACAAAAAGAGATTGAGCTCAGCTGGCAATTTTAGTGTATCTTCTGCTGCTTTGTATTAACTAAATAGTTACTTTTAGTAGTGGAATTTAGCTGGATTACCATTTTGGCGGAAATGTTACCTAATTTTATTGTTGAGGCCATTGAACCGATTGTTTAAATAGTTCTTGTAATCAGGGTTCTTGGAAAGGAAGGTTAAGGGGTTTATTGCTAATATAAATTAAAATCCTCATTAGGGCTAAGAACAGGTTGTGAAATAATTTAAGTGAAGCAAAGCAATTAATTATATTAGAAAACTTAAAAATCACATTTTTCGCAAATTAATCAATACTTTTTCCAAATAATTATACTTTTTTATTTGTAAAAAAGTGTCCTTATTCATGATTACATTTTTACTTTTGTTATTTTCATGATTTAATTATATAGTATAGTTATTATAAATAAATTTATAATTACCATACATATATTTAAAGCACATTTAATTAAATTTCTACTTTTGAATACATTAAGTTCAAAATTATTATCAATTCCTTACTTATTTTTAGGTAATTAATTTAATTATTTGGTAAAATTGCTTTTTAAGGTGTGCTAAGTAGTAATATATTCTTAGCTTTTAAAACATTTTCTTTTCACTATTTCGTTCCATGAATACAATACAAGTTACCTCTAATTACAAATAATTCAAATAAAATTATTAAATACAAGTATGTATACTCAAATTTTGCTTAATTAGTATTTTATTTAAAATGTGTTTGTCAGAACTACTTATTTCCTACTTTAAATAAGCCTTGATGAAAAATTATTGAATTTTAAATGCATGCAAAAATTCTATTTAATTAACAAAACGCTCGAAATTAAATAAGGTCCTCAAAAAATACAATAAAGAACCGGGATCTTTTTCTTTTTTTCTTTCTTCTTTCTAGATATTTCCATAACGTATCCCGAGGCGACATTTTCATTCGATTTCCTTTTTCCAATCTTTTTGTAAAATTAATTACTTGAAAGAGAATGACAAATATTTCCTATTTTCAGTAATATAATAACTGATCTCGAAAGAAAAATATCTCACATAACTAATAAGAATAAAAAAAGGAAAAGGGGGTGAGGGGGGAAAAGAAAAGGAAGAAGCGATCTAATCATATTTCCTTCTAGCTTCGGGGTCAAATGATGAATCTTTAGTTTCAATAAAAAGCGAATTGAGTTAAAGTCCCTAAGGTTATTAAGTCCTCCTTTTGTCTTGCAAAATGTCTTTATGGATACTTAATTAATTGTTGTGTATCTAATATTTGAACCATTTTTCCCTTTTTCCCAGCAAGCTTTTCCCTCTGACCACTTTATTAAATGTAAGGCCCTTATGTTACTTAAAAGAAGTATTTTTGTTCCTTTCTTTGCCTAATTGCACGAAACTGTTTCTTAAAGATTAGAACCACTCAAAGCGCACTGGGTTTGTTCTTTGTTGTTATTCTAGAAGGTTAGAAGCAGAATTCTTTTCCTGTTCTGCAGATAGTATCTTAGATAATGGAAAGTTTGATCCAAAAATAGAATGTCATTATTCTTTCAATTAGTAAAATATTGTATATTGAAGACTCATATTACAGTGAATTTTATCCCCAAGAGATAAACGGAAATTTTTGCTTACCTAAAAAATAATTCGAATTCTTTATGCTATGTTTACATCGAATATTTCTGATTACTCATCTCAAATCTATTATATTTTGTTTATTTGGTAGCAAAAAACAGGTACACAAAAGAGAAGACAAAATTTCTGAGGTCCTTGATGAATACAATCATTTTGTGAAAATTTTGGAACAACAATTTCTTAAGATTTTCGGTCCTTTAGGAAAATACTTTAAGCAATGGCACCAAGGAAATAATCGAGTAGAATTTTTTCTTATCTCTTACGATTTTGTAAGCTTTTAATTGTAATCGAATGAATGTTATTGTTGTTTCTGATGCCACCTAACCGTTGGTTTAGAATAAATGTAATTATCTGTTTTTGAAGTAGAAAACTTTACAGAATAAATGTTATGCAAAGAATCCTCAAATACTGAGCAGATGGGGCTTGAACTTCTTTTAGTGTTATAAATGAATAATGGAATATATTATATATTATTCTTATTTTTAATTTTTAAGAAATGAAATTTTTTTTTATTCTAAGCCATATTTTCTTTTTTTTAAACTCAACAGCCTTTTGCAGACCAATGCTGACTCGCTGATCCTCCTTCAGTTGACCCAATCAGTCACGATGGCCTTCCATCGGTTGATTCCCATTAATTTGAGATACTTTTCAACATCGTCTAACCGTCGTGTAGGTGGAGGTGGTCCTCTACGTCTGGTCCCCTCAATTTTCGAAAAAATTACTTTTTTGGTAGGAAAAGCATCGGAAATATCTGTACAAATGGCCCAGCCACCTGATACGTGATGCTTTTATGCTTCTCACAATGTCAGTCCCGCCATATTTACCATATTTCCTGTAAATTTCATGACTGTAAAGTATTCTCCACTCGTCATTCTCTTGAATAGTTTTAAAGATTTTCCTTAAGATTTTTCTTTCAAAAATGAGCAACTTTTCCTCCTTTGCTTTATTGAGGGTCCAGCATTCACTTTCATACAGAGCAATAGGCCTAATTTAAGTTTTATATATGCTCAACTTGGTGTTTTTAGTAATAAACTTAGACTTGAATTGGTTTCTGAGGCCATGAAGACTTCTGTTAGGCAAAAATTTATATTGTTATTTCAATTTATATGACAATCATGCAACAATTATTATTACAATTGTTACATGAGGTCAGAGTTCCTAAGTAAGTAAGCTGTTTTACAGTTTCCAAAATATAGTTACCTATCTTCAAAGGAGACAAATCCAGAGATTTATTAGTTGAAATCAAAAACTTTGTTTTGTCCGCATTAATAATAAGTCCTATATTCTTTGCTGCACTCTCAAGCGCTCTACAAAAGCTTTTATAACCATGCTTTCTACATTCCATTATTATATTTTCAGAACTGAATAGTGTTTTCTCGCGTTCATATCTAAGGTAAGAGTCGAATCCTGTTTGAAATAGTTTCTATTTTAAGAGCTTATAAGGGGAAAAAAACATCAGAACTTAACTCTGCCTGGATATTTCAGTATGCAAGCACTTTAATTCACTGTAATCTCTCTGAGTTTATAAGTTATTTTAATAACTGAAATTCCTCACATAATATTTCTTATTCAGTTTCAGGTTGATGATGTCTAAGTATTGTGATACTTAAAGGAAATATTTTGTCAAATCTGAGCATTACTTTATTTTTTTAGCATAAACTTCATGAAAACGAAAAGGAGGCTAATAAAGCAATAGAAAAAGATCAAATATATATGTAGCTTCCTTGTTTTAATAATGTAGGTGTAAATAATTTTTATAAACTCTTTTGGCAGTTTTATATCCGGTTATCATTAAAATACTATCACTTATAAAAATTTCAACATTTTAAAATTGAGAAAACTTTACTTAAGCTAATAAAAAAGAAATAAAATGACACATATATATTGAATAATACATTGAAGATTTAGAAAAACTGATACACCTGTCTAATATATTGCAGAGCTCCCACAAGCATTTAGAAATGATGCAACAGATTATGACATGGAATCAACTAGTATCTGAAAAATCCCTGAAAGCTATTCAAATCTTAAATACTCCAGAACTGTCAACAAATTCGCAGGAGAGCGAGGTGGTGCAGATTTCTGATCATTTGGTAACGGTAACGGTTATACATTTACCTTAGAGAAATCTCTATCGTCCACTCATCATAATAAGTAGAAAAAAATAAGAATAATTTGCTGAAGTGTTACATAAGAATATAAAGCAGTCCACAATGAGTGCAGCGCAAAAACGCTGGTGGAGGGGTGAGTGGGAAACCACTCATGCAGTTGATTAAGTTAATGACGTCACATCTCTGACAACCACGCCCGTCTTTCAACCAGCTGCCGCATCTCGACGGAACGAGGGGAGAAAAGGGGGGAATTTCTTTAATATCAAAGATTAAAGA